>PVJC01001229.1:0-98043 GCA_004026665.1 Murina feae
CCCCGGCTGGTGTTTCTGTGGTGAGAGCATCAGCCTGCACACCAAAGGTCCTCAGGTTTGATACCTGGTCAAGGGATGGTCCTGGGTTACAGGTTCAATTCCCACCCTGGCTCAGGCTCATGGAGGCAACCAATGGATGTGTCTCACATCAATCTTTCTCCCCCTTCTACTCTCCCTAAAAATCAATGGGGGGGGAGGAAGAGGAATATCCTTGAGCGAGGGTTAAAAAAAAAAAGAGCCAGGCCAAAGGAGCTCCCTTTCGGTCTTTTCCAGTGTTCCCGGAATAAAGGTAAAATTTCGCTTCCACAGGACTACGGAAACAAAAAATAAAATGTAAAGAGCGATCCAGTTCTGTGCATCTCCCCGTGGGCAGGTCCCGTTCGGGTCACTGGTGATGTATGCACAGACACCGGCTTGGTTCTGCTCTGCCTGGAGTAGAAGGCTGTCAGCTAGCCATGCCCTCTGGCTGGCCCCGGGAGCAGAGCAGACAAGGATACTTGCGGGAGGTTTGGGGTGTGTGTGTGTGTGTGAGGGGGGAGTGTGTAAGAGGGAACCCGGTCAGCTGTTTCTTGAGGCACCAGCAGCGGGTTTCCTTGGGTTCTTTGACAAACCCCGCCCGAACTAGTTTACAGCAGGCACAGCACGTCAAGGACAGGGCAAGGGAACCTGCACCACTTCCTCAGGATTCAGAGGGCCAGGAGAGAAACCAACCGGTGACAAATGCTTGTTGCCATGTCATCATCCCTCTTCCCAATTCTGAGTCCCTTCCTTATTCCTCAAAGATGCCATTAAAGGTCCGTGGAGAAACGTCTCAGTAAGGACACCAACTGGTTCACATTATCAGGTGCGAGGTTCTTCTCCCCTGGGCTGAGGGACAGTATAAACCAGAAGTCCTGAATCTACATTGACGAGTCTGAATCTTCTTCAGTCATTCTGAGCTGGCAGATGACACCCATTTGCCACATCATTTCTAAACCTCCTTGAAACAGAGCAAATCATTCAAAACAATACCTCTGCCCTGCTTTAAAAAAAACATTTTTATTGATTTCAGAGAGGAAGGGAGAGGGAAAGATAGAAACATCAATGATGAGAGAGAATCATTGATCAGCCTCTTGCACATCCATAACGGGGATCGAGTCTGCAACCCAGGCATGTGCCCTGACTGGGAATCAACCCACGACCTCCTGGTTCAGAGGTGGACGCTCAAGCACTGAGTCACACCAGCTGGGCCCTCTCCCTTTTATTCGCAAACATTAATGAAAGAATTACCGGGAGATAAACTTTGGGTAATGCAATTACCCTCTATCTTCCAGTGGTGGTTACTCAACTATACATTAAAAAGGGTTTTTAATAATCTAGAGAACTTATTATGTAGGTCTGCGATGGGTCAAGGGACCTACATTTTAATCAGCATTCCTGTCACTTCTTACACAGGTGGTCCAACAGTCACATTCAGAAAAAACGCTGTAGCACAGCGAGGTCCACCCAGCAAAGACCCACCCACCCTCCATGAGAAAGTCCCGACAGCTGCTCTGCACACTCAGTGGGAAAAGAGCAAAGCACACTGGACTGAGCCGGGCAATCACTGTGCAGACCTGGGCTCTGCTCTCCGCTCCGCCTCCATGTCCCTATTCCTCATGCCCTTATGTAACACGCTTCCAATCTGAGATAGGGAAAGGAGGCAAACCCTAAAAGGCTTGTGATTAACAGCCCTTAAAACTTAGACCGTTAGATCCTATGTAGCAAACACCTTTTCCAGGCATCAGCCTGTTCTGATGGTAAATATGACCCAAAAATGCACTTTCAAAAGTAGCAGTGACTAACTGCTCCAAGTTTTCAAGCAGCTTACACGTGTATTACCAAATATGGTTGGCTAACCAGTTTCAACCTGTGCTCCTGATGGTGGGCTCCACGCGTGAACTACCGGTCAGCCATTCTGCATTCGGGGGACAGAGGACATGATTGCAATAAATGTGACCTCTCCCACTTTCTCTTCTCAGGAGGTACATTAGGTTTACCAATACTGGTCTATGTCTGGGGGGAGCCTCCCTCCCAGAAGGCACTCCTCTCGGAGGAAAGGCCTTGAGAAACCACGGGAGCCAGGGACAGGGTGTGTTTCTGTGCCTGGACCTCCTCGCACACAAGGCCACCTACCCCTCCTCCTGATGCCACAAATACACAGATCCACTCGGCCGCAGCAATCCCAGCAGAGTTCGAACGGGCTGTGAAAAAAGACATTCTTAGCTCACACCTCTACCGGGAACGCTTCCTGCTCATGCATTCTCATGGAGATCGACTTACAGGTGGATGTAGGAGAACAGACTTTTGTATCATGTTTTCTGTGTAAACCATTAAGCTCTCAAGTACTATTGTATACAAAGAATGGGGTAATAGCCTCAATATGACATTTCCTGGCAGCTGCGTTTTCAAGTTTGGGAAAAGATGCACAGACCACAAATGAATCTTCTAAACTGTATTTGGAACTGACAAAACAATTTGGGACTGAAAGAAATCTTTCTAGAGACAAGGCCCTGAGCACAGAGTCTGTCCCCAACCATAAAGTTTTACATCAACTGTACAAAACAAAATTAGCAACAAGTGATCTTTGGCACTAGAATGGGTAATCCTTAGCTGTTCATACAATATCCGAACTGCATACCACATGATATGAAATTGCTGGTTAACAGTTGTTTACAGTTATCTTAAAAAGTTGGCAGTCCTTGCTACATTTTTCAGTATCAATACCCTAACCATAGCTGACACTTAGTGCCTGAGGTAGAGACTTCTGTAAGAGATTTATTAAAGAAAACACAATTGAGAGTACAATAAAGAAAAAGATTTCCAATCTTGGAAGCATAGACAGCAAAATGTTTTTGCTGATTCAACAAGGCAACCCCGAAATGCACAACTCTTACTTCCTTTACTTCTGTAGAAATTTTGCTTGGGAACAGGGCTTTCTTTTGTTTGAACTCCTGGTTTTTGGAATACTATGGATTGTTTCTTTAAAAAGCATGGTTATTAACATGAAATGTGCACAACGCAAACTGACTTAACATTATTCAAAACGCAACTGCATTCGTGACAACATGTAACATCTTCTAAATTCTCCATGATGTGTGGCCAGAATGAGTGAAAATTCAACCTAATGATTCTAATACTTGATGGTGACTGTGAATTATTACAGACGTATGATGTATAGGCGAGTTGCAATTTTGTTTCCAAACTCTGTACTGTTTAGATGCGGGGCTTCATTATTTCCAGGTGGGAAGACTCTTCATGAGATTACATGATTTTATAGAGATCATCTATACCGTGAACCTTCCTATTAAAATGACCAGCAACTGGGTATCTTCACTTCAGGTACTTTTCTTCAGTCTAGAAAGACCTTTCCTTTATAGAAAGGCGTTTCTTAAAGTAGGTTCAAGTAAGATGGATTTGCCTTTTACCAAAAGCTGGCTGGCTGAAAATTTATCATAAACTATGGGTATTATTTTTACAAGTATAGTGTCCCTTAAATGAGACAGGAAGCATAAAGATGGATATTTATAAGCTTAAGGGCAAAGCATATGCATAACGAAGGGGAGTAACATTTACTTTCATCCTTGGTAGAAAATGCTTAGAGCAGGCATGGTAAGCTCTCACTGACTCCTGTGACGAAGAGCACTGCAGGACACCTTACTACCATCACAGTTCTTTTCAACTTTTTTTTTTTAAGCTCCAAGTTCAGATAAATAACCAATAACAATAGTTTGTCTTCCGATACCTTTACCACAGGCTCGGTCCAACTACTTCATGAAGAAAAGACATAATTAAGGTACCTGATTTTTTTTTTCCTCTTTAAAGACATAGGTGTCCTTTTAAAAGACTATTAGTAGTCCTAACCTCCAGAAACATTTTAGATGACAAAGTTCATTTTTATCAAAGTAATTCTATAGACATTAGACAGTTGTCAAGGAAAATCCCCAGAAAACACTGACTTTGAATCAGAGAACACACTGTGGTTTTAAATGAAATATCGAAACAGGCAAAACTAAGTCATCAAGCAAACTCGAAACCACAAAATGAACATTAACATTTCTTTAGAAGAAAATGTTACCAAATTATCCCCTCAAATTTGAACTAAGAAAAAAAAGCCTGTTCCTTTTACAAATCTCTCTGAATAACAGATTTTAAGGAAGACAGCAAAGGACACTCCACATCTAAATAAACCCAACAGTATGCTAAGGTATATAAACATGATTATATTCTGATTTTCAGATATGAAGAACTAAACACTCAACTTCTATCTAGAGAAGCAAATAGCCTATGACAGAGCATGTCTTAACAAAGCAATTCAAAGGAGTATGATTCTGACAAGAAAAAATGCTGACACACTTTTCATACAAATACCTGCAAGCTCTAGGACAACAGCTGGAATATTTTTATAGATTCACTGTAGACCAAATCAATGGATTAACCTAGACACTGACAGGGCCATTTTCTTAATGTGGGTTCACAGATGTCATTAGGGGGAAATGGCTTTGGCAAACTCTTATGTTCAAAGGCTGAAAGAAATATTCTAAGAAAGCAGTGAGAGTTGAGAAACCCAGGTCCCAACGAAAACTTCAGTGATAGAATAAAAATAGATTGTTAAATGTGTATGCACATGTGAATATTTCTCTACATACTTTAAGAAGGTGAAGAATTATCCAGACACAAAAGGTGACATTCTCACCAGAACAAGCCAAGAGGAACGCCAGGGCACCATTTGTAGAAATGTCGAATGTCGGCCTTGCATTTCCGCCTTGACTCCCTTTCTCTCCATCACTTTCAAACCCCCAACCTTCCTGCTGGCAAAGCCATGCTGTTCCTCAGGCTCTGAAGAGACAGATGTGAGTGTGTGTGCATTTTCCATCCTCCACTTACGACATCTGCATGAAGCTCCAATAACGGAAGAATTGACAGTTCCTTATCTTAGCCAGGCTTTGGTATTGAACGTCTTGCCTGCTTTTGTAGAGTAATTTTAATTTTCTTATTATACATTTAGTTTGAAGGAAATTGCACATTATTAATTATCCAGGATACATACATATATAATTTTCCGAAATTTCCCCTTCAGTCTCACCTGAACTTACTTTGTGCTTAAGATGTTTAGAGATCCTGAGGAACTTCTCTAGGTCAAAATTATTAATACGTGTGTGAGTGTGTGTGTGAGTGAGAGAGAGAGAGAGAGAGAGAGAGAGAGAGAGCGAGCAAAATGAAGGTAAATGCATGGCTAGAAAATAAGCTTAAATTTTCTGCTGAGTTTCTTTTGTTTGGGGGTAGGAGTGGAAGAAATGCAATGGAGACCAACAAAGAAAAAAGAACAGCACCAAGATGCTGTTCTAGGATTCTCATTTCAAAATTAAGACATAAAAAAAATAGTACTTTTAGAATTTCAAAATCAGAGGTGGCTTGCGACAGCTTCCTGTTGGAAAAGAGTGAGATATCCAAAATGAAATTTCCATAGTGAAGCAAAAGCCCCTTCCTTTAAATCTTTACCAAGCTCTTTCTCAGAAGCTCATCAACTATGACAAACGATGTGAACCTGACAGAAGAGCAAAGCTCTCCAATATAATAATATAAGGTTCGAAATGGCAATAAAATACTGCAAAATATGAGTGTTACATGAACATTAATGTTTGTCATTGACAAATTAATACGCCTACAAATATATTTGTAGGGAATACTGGAATTCTCTTTAGACCTATTTACAGATAAAATCGCTGCTCTCACTGGTCTTCCAGGCAGAACATGACATTGGCAGAAGTATGCAAATTGTGAAAGTTCCACGGTAAATTATAAAAAATAAGGAATTTGGGTGTAGGCCTTCTACCACATGCAGCACAAGGAGCTTTGAGTATTCTTAGTTTACGAGGGGATTCTTTTACTTCTAATGTTAACATATAAAGAAAATATCCACCACTGGTCTCTTCAGCTGGAGAGAGGCAGGTTTCTGGATGGAGAGTTAAGGCAAATCAAACAGGTCAACAACTAACTGTCCGTTAGGGCTCGCTTTCCAAGCGTGGCTTTGCGTTGTGGTAGAGGAATCTCAGTAACTCTCGACAGTCTCCACACTGCTAGAGAACGAGGCGTACCAGCCTTTGGAAAGAACTTAAATGATATAGACATCAAAGCATATACTGGCAATGCTTGATATTTAAAGGAATCCTGCAGTGAATCACTTATCTCCTTTGAAAATACAAATAGGTTTTCAAAGACAGATACAACTCCGGGCACATGAATGAGATTCAAAGATTTCTCAAGTTAAGAAGAGATCTCAACCTCCTTCTACTGTGGATGTTTTTTCTAAGACTGGAAACTGATTCCTCCTCCTCCTCATATATTTGAAATTATCCCTGCATCACGAGAGGCACTTTTATTAGGTGTAGCATCTATTAAAAAACATTAAACCCAGGGTAGAATATGCTGAACAAATAACACTAGCCTAATCGGCATTACCTTAGGATTTCCCCCCTTTAATATAAAAGTATAACTACAGTGGTCCAATGTACAAGTACAAAAAGAAGTTTGCATACTAAAAAAAAAAGAAAAAGTTCCATAATACTGTACATACAAAAATTGTTCAACAAGAATGATTTAAATATATCTGTTCTTTTCCAGATCTGGAAGACACAAATGTAAAGTCTACAACTGTATTACTGCTGGAACATGTGCCCAGGAACACTATGTTTCCCTTCCTTTTCCTCTGTCCCAGCCCCGCCTTCAGAGTCCCCTGAGCTTGGATCACAAGCCAACAGCATCCCTGAAGATAACCAGAGCCAAACGTTTGCTCAGTGGAAGTCATTACTCAGTGTGTCGCTGCTCACCACAAGCCAGGAAGAGCGCACGTTTAAACCCAGATTAAATCCAGACGGAGGTCTTCCCGTTCCCTGATTTGCTGCTTGTACTGCTTTTGTTGGAGCCAGCTTTCGACCCCACTTTGGCTTTTTTCTCCCGGGGAGCAGGGGGGTGGTTCTGGTGACTGTAGGCCTGGATTGCGAGATCCAAGCGCTCCTGAGCCATTCTGATCTCCCGCTGCAGAGTCTCCAGGTCAGCTGGGAGGTGCTCCTCGTGGCTGCCGTACTGCTGCTCCTGGGCGATGTTGGCCTTGTTTTGCTTGTAGGCGATCTTAGCATTAGACAGTTCCGTGTACTGAATGTGATCTGGTTTGACGGCAATGTTATAGCCAGGGGGAGCAGATGGTGTATTCCAAGTGAAAGGATAATTATAAACACCCGGGTCTTCCAGTTCTCTCCTTTTACTGTTTAGTGAGTCTCGAATTGTCCCAAAGCCTAAATGAAGCATCTCCCAAATGTTAAGCAACAGGCAAAGGCCTGTAACACCATACATTATCAGGAGGAAGATGGTCTTTTCAGTGGGCCTAGAAATAAAGCAGTCTATCTTATGAGGGCAAGGGATTCTACTACACACGTAAGATGGGTGGACTTGGAAGCCATACAGAAAATATTGCCCTATCAGAAAACCCACCTCAAACACGGTCCTCGCCAGCAGCTGCAGCACGTAGATTTTCATGAGACCATCCTCCCGAATCCGTCGTCGGCCATCATGCTTGGGTTTAGGTTGGTTTTGCTCTTTATTTTCTTTTTCACTTTCTAGTTCGACTTCTGGGTACATCATGGGGTCCTCTTCATGGTCCTCTTCGGTTTCTTCCAGAGCCCGATGCTGTTTCCAACGCATTGCGTAGGGTTTGCTGCGAGCAGCCTTCTTGTCTGCCTCGCCATGCTCCATTTTGGCAATCTTATGGATGGCGTAGCCCAGGTACATCACCGAGGGAGTGGCCACCAAGATGATCTGGAATACCCAGAAGCGCACATGGGAGAGGGGTGCGAAGGCATCATAGCAGACATTCTCGCAGCCTGGCTGCTCTGTGTTGCACACAAATTTGCTCTGCTCGTCGTAATAGATGGACTCTCCTCCCACAGCTGTAAGGACAATCCGGAAGACAATCAAAACCGTGAGCCAGATCTTCCCCACAAACGTGGAATGGTTGTGGATCTCCTCGAGCAGGCGAGTCAGGAAGCTCCAACTCATGGTGATTGAACTGGTTTGCTCTGATAAAAATGGAAAAACACCAAAAGAAAAATCAGCAAATCCTAAAATCTTAATTTAAATTTTCACTGATACCTCTAGGAACTACTTTTCTACATACTTGAGATCTAACTTCAAGGCTCACACTAGAATGACTGTTAGAATAAATAGCATCTCATTCGACTACCCTCAGGTAGGACCATTCACCTCAGATGATGAGCACTTGTTTGTGCCACCAAACCAAGTCTGGTTTGCTTTCATCTTCCCTAGTTTAAAAGGGAGAACTACAGCTATACTTTCAGATGTATTTCTCAGAGTATACTGGATTCTCTACATATACAATTATTTCATAAGGCCTTCAGAAGTTTATGAAATACAGATAAGAAATAAACTATTTGGTCCAGGCATGATAAGACCTGGTGACAAAGTATTAAAAATAATTTAAAAGATGGTATGGCTGCAAATAACTGGCAATGATCAAGGACTAATATAAGACAGAAAGGAACTAGGAAACCACTCCCTAGCTAGGATCCTGCATTATGTTTCTGTATTACGTTTATGGTGAAAATGTCTGCAGATTGAATTGTGAGGACATTACATCCAATCAATATGAGATTCTTAGAACTATGTCCAGAATCCCGGTAAAAACCATCTAGAAAGGGTAATGCATATAAAATTCCTAATGCTAGCCCTGACACTAAGTACACTAGCTTTCCCCCTCTTCTTCCCTCTCCCAGTTTACTTCTGCAGATTATAGGTGATTATCAACATCACCAAAGAAGTTTAAATACACTTTACCTTTTATCCAGAACTTCCGCTATCCAAAATTTTCTTACAGAAATGATGTCTTGCTTACAACTTTTCCAGACTCCCTCTGGAAAGGGAAAAAAAAGAGGTCATAAGCTTCCTTCCACAGAGAACAACGAATCACTAAAATGTCCTTTTCAGAATAATCAGGAATCAATCAGCATGAGATGGAAACAAGCTTGAGTTTGAGTATCACTGTTTTCTCCTCCCAATAGATGTAGTAGGATAAACTTCATAGCAGTGACCCAAAGAGTCTTAAGTCATTGCCGTCTAAGAAAATATGAGAGGAAGATGAGTCATTCGTGAAAATCTGAAGTAGAAGAACTTGGGCACCGATAGGAAAAAACCAAGGCAGAAAAATCTCAACAAATCTAAACTGGCCACTGAAGGCCTTGGGAGAATCCTCCCTGATGCTCTATTCCTGCCCTCCCCCGAGCAGTCAGTACTCCTCACTGGGATGGAGCTGCCCACGAGGAGGAGCCAGCTGTTTAGCTAAAACACCCAACAGCTGGCCCTCAGTCACTGGGACACTCGTGTCTCACGGAAGGCGATTTGCAGATTCAGCTGCTAGAAAACAGCCGCGTCTGTATTGTGAAACAACAAAACCCAAGCCCTGACCCACGTGGCTCAGTGGTTAGAGCATCACACACAGAATGGTCTTGGTTTGATCCTTGGTCCCTACTGGGGCCACAGGCAGAAGGCAACCAAATCAATGTCTCTCCCCCACATCAATGTTACTCTCTCTCTCTGTCCCCTTCTTTCTCCCTTCCTCTCTAAAAATCAACAGAAAAAAATCCTCTGGTGAAGATCAACAAAAAATGAAACAAACAAAAATCCAAGGCAAATTTTTGCTAATTATCAAGTTCTGCCAACTTTGAATAACTATGGCCAAGATTTATCCATTAGATGCCAACTTTGTGCATTTATTAATTTAACAGCCCTAGCCAGTTTGGCTCAGTGGATAGAGGGTCGGCCTGCGGACTGAAGGGTCCCAGGTTCGATTTCGGCCAAGGGCACATCCCCAGGTTGCAGCCTCGATCCCGAATAGGGGGTGTGCAGGAGGCAGCCAATCAATGATTCTCTCTTATCATTGATGTTTCTATCTCTTCTTCTTCTTTTCTCTCTGAAATCAATAAAGAAATATGTTTAAAAATTTAAAAAATCACTTTATTAATTTAATAAATGAAATTTAAACAATTCCTGAGTGTCATCTGTTCATAGATTAAAAATATTTTGGGGGGTATGAGGCCCCGGGTTTGATCCCAGGCATCTGCCAAATAAAAAATAAAAAAAATTGGGGAGGAGGAGGGGGATTAAATACAGAAAAAAAAAACCTCAGAACAATTTTTCAGAAGACCAATGAAAAAGAGAAAAAGAAGTGTAGGCATCTAACATGTAAGTATCAAGATTTAATACAAATGGACCGGTTTGGCTCAGTGGATAGAGCGTTGGCCTGCGGACTCAAGGGTCCCAGGTTCAATTCCGGTCAAGGGCATGTACCTTGGTTGCGGGCACATCCCCAGTAGGAGGTGTGCAGGAAGCAGCTGATGGATGTTTCTCTCTCATTGATGTTTCTAACTCTCTATCCCTCTCCCTTCCTCTCTGGGAAAAACCAATAAAATATATTAAAAAAATATTTAATACAAAATCTGACCACACAAGATCTCATCATAGGATTGTTAGGTCTGATCAAATGATTGAATCGATACCCGCCTCCCCTGGGAACTGACCTTTAGACCACTTCACAACCAACATTCCCTTTTGCTTAGACCACATTCCATTTGCTAAAACCATGATCTTTCCCCTCTGGACTTTCCCAGGATTTGACCCATCCACAGAGCTCCCCGTAAAAGCCTGCCTACAGTCCTTTAAAACCCCTGACTCCCTATCCCTGGGTGCTGGCGCCATAGGGGCTCAGCCCATTTGGCCTGGAAACATGACCTAATGAATCTTTACCTCTCTCGGCCTTGTGCATACTTCCTCTGGTGACCCTAACAAGGACTTCAGGGCCCACTCCCATTTTCAGCCCTGATATCTGACTGAGTTCACCACTTCTCCTCTTACTGAATACATAAACTATAAAACCACAAAACAGGAAGTAAATACGCAATCGTCCAATAGTGACGTAAATTAAGTTTCTCCATAATTATTCACCCTCACAAGTTCAGACTCAGATTTCCCCCAAACACCACATCTAAAGCATTTCCTGAGTCTAAAAAAATCAACAATCAACAAATTCTATTTGTTCCAATTTGATCATGAAAGAGCAATTGTTACTTGCTTAGAAAACTACTCCTCTACACTTCCATCCACACAACGATATCTTTTAAAATAATTACTGCTATGAAAGAATTTTAAGGGTTCAGCTTTGGCCTTAGCCAGTTTGGGTCAGTGGATAGAGACTGGCCGGTGGACCAAAGAGTCTCAAGTTCAATTCTGGTCAAGGGCATGTACCTTGGTTGCAGGCTCCTCCCTGGCCCGGGCCCTGGCTGGGGCGCATGCAGGAGGCAACCAATTGTGTTTCTCTCACATCAGTATTTCCCTGTCTTTACCTCTGTCTTCCACTCTCCCTAAAAATCAATGAAAACATATCCGTGGGTGAGGATTTAAAAAAAAAAAAAAAGAGTTCAGCATCTCATACAATAATCTAACATTGGGGAGGGAAGGAGAAATCGGTGATAAGCTCTTCAAGGTTTATGTAAGTTATAAAGCAGCTATTTAACACACACAGAAGTACACATCGAATACGTTATGCTGTAGGCCTAGAAAATGCTGAAACCTCAGACCCTGATTGTCCACGGCACTCATTAGTGCCATAGCACCCTATTACCCAGACCTTGAGCATAACTGATGGACTTAGTAACTCAGCTCCAGCATAAAGTGGGAGGTAGACAACTTTTTCTCTAAAATAACCTGCGTTTCTTAAACTCAATGGCAGCACCTCCACTGCTCCTATCTACTGTGGAGCTAGTGGGTCTTTGATACTCTTCCCTTTCCACTCCTTGCGAGCATTAAGAAAACGGTTTAATTGTCACCGAGTATATGATTCCAATAGGATGGGGGAGGTGAGAGGCGGGGGGGGGGGGAGAGATGGGGGGGAAACGGAATGAGAACGGTGGGTTCTGGAATTAACATTTCTAAGCAGAACTGTGTGCTCTCCTTGTGTTCTTGCTCCACTTAATACCGGACCTTTTCTTTTTTGCTCTGCTTTCAGCCTAAGATTCAGGACATAGTCTTCTCTGGCTTCCAAACAGACTTGTTATAGAGCAGGGAGAGAAGAGCAATTAACCTGCAAATTGCTCTCATGAAAAATAAAAACCACTTCCACACTCCATCTATGAATGAAAAACAATATGGGAACATGTGACAGGTGCTGGTGAGAGATGGGGGAATGAGTGCCAAACACTCCAATGTTTAGGAAAGCCCCTGCTGACTTACATGCACTTTTACACTTAATATCTTCTTAAATGTATCCTTTAAGCTTTGGTTGGATTTATCTACAAATTCTAGGAAGTGGTATTATTAGGCCCAAGAAATGCAAACTGGCATGGTTCTTGCTTGTACTACTATTTGACGTCCTAGCAGCTTACAATGCCTGGCAACAAATGATAACTTCACCTCAACCTCCTCAGTGGTCTGTTATGCTACTGTACTGGTAGCATATGTGCATGTTTTCAATACAGCAGATACATATCCTCCATATCGCCCCCTTTTGAGGACTAGTTCTGTCCTTTTGCCCATTTATCTGCAGAATGTAGTCTTAATATAGTAGAGACATTAGCCATTTGACATTTAACATAAACATCTCATGTTATTGTCTTCCTTCAAATTTTATTATTTTTATATAGTCATATCAATTTCTTTAAAAAAAATTTTTTTTAATGTTTTTTATTGATTTTTTAGAGAGAAGAAGGGAGAGGGAGAGAAACTTAACTGATGAGAATCATAGATTGGCTGCCTCCTGCACGCCCCCTGCTGGGGATGGAACCTGCAAGCCAGGCATGTGTCCTTGACCACAATCAAACCCAGGACCCTTCAGTCTGCAGGTCGAGGCTCTATCCACTGAGCCAAACCGGCTAGGACAAACTAGTAACTTCTTGGTTCATGGGTCAACGCTCAACTGCTGAGCTACATGGCCAGACTTGAATAAATTAAAAGACAGAGAAGTTATTATTTCAAAGAAGGCTTTAAATTTTTTTAAAATATATTTTTATTGATTTCAGAGAGGAAGGGAGAGGGAGAGATAGAAACATCAATGATGAGAGAGAATCATTGATCAGCTGTCTCCTGCACAGCCCCTACTGGGGATACAGCCTACAACCCGGGCATGTGCCCTTGACCAGAACCGAACCCAAGAGACAGTCTGCAAGCCAATGTGCTATCCACTGAGAAAACCAGCTAGGGCTAATTTTTTTTTAATTGTTTTTAGAGAGAAAAGGGAGAAGTGAGGTGGGAGAAAGAGGGAGAGAGAAACATCTATCGGCTGCCTCCTGCACACTCTTTACTTGAGAATCAAATTTGCAACCGGGGTATGTGCCCTGACCTGGAATCGAACTGGCAGCCTTTTGGTGAACAGGACAACGCTCAAACAACTGAGACACACCGGCCAGGGCAGTAGGATGGTTTTAAAATAAAGAGCACTGCAAGTCACTGTAGCCCATTATTCAAAAGGATTCACACACACACACCCACACACACACCACATACTGAAGAAAACCATGTTTGCTTATATAACATTTACTGGACAGAAACCAAATGTGCTATTTTTAGTCTATTTTCCAAATAACTAAATTACTATCTGCCATGTCTTGCACTAGAAAATAGAATTTAAAAATTAGCCCTGACTGGTTTGGCTCAGTGGATAGAGCGTTGGCCTGCAGACTAAAGGGTCCCAGGTTCGATTCCGGTCAAGGGCATGTACTTTGGTTGCAGGCACATCCCCAGTAGGGGGTGTGCAGGAGGCAGCTGATCGATGTTTCTCTCATCGATGTTTCTCTCTATCCCTCTCCCTTCCTCTCTGTAAAAATAATCAATAAAATAGATATTTTTAAAAATTGACATCAACATGGTAATAAATTACTTAATCCCTGCCAAAATTCTTTATAGTTGAAGACTTTTTCTATTAATTACATCTCAAGAGAACCAAGTCAAAGTTACTGCATTTTTTGGTAAAAGAGAACTCATCAGACTTTTGAAGATTAAATGTAAAGCACATTATTTGGATTACCTAATGAGATCGATTATATAATTAGACCCATTTTATCTATTCTTATTTTTTGTTTTTTTTTTAGAGGGAGTGAGGAAGAAAAGAAGGGGGAGGGGGAGGAGGGAGGGAGAGAGAGAGAGAGAACCAGAGAGAGAGAGAGAGAGAGAGAGAGAGAGAGGGGAAGGGAGGGACAGAGGCAGAGGGAGAGAGAGAGACTGATAGAGAAACCTTGATGTGTTGTTCCACTTATTTATGCATTCACTGGTTGACTCGTGTGTGTGCCCTGATTGGGGATCAAACCCCTACTGCGTTGGCATATCAGGGTGATGTTCTAACCAACTGAGTTACTGGGCGACAGCAAATTAGATCCATTATAAAACTGAATAAATGGGGTCCAGAAAGCTTATAAAATTTGCCTAAGATTATCCAATTTTGCCTGCTTTTTGCTAATCCTCAATGTTTTCTCCATTTATTTTTAGAGAATGGGCAGAGGAGAGAGAGCAAGAGAAACAGCGACGTGAGAGGGGACTGAGCCTGCAATAAGGTAGGTGCCCTTAACCTGAACTGAACCAGAGATCTTCCAGTCCTCCAGCGACTCAGCACAATGTCTTCAGGATGCATCCAGGCTGTAGCAGCATGTGTCAGAATTCGCTTCCTTATAAGGCTGGATAATAATCCATTTTATGTAATCTCTCATCAAAGTTTCTATCTCGCTTCCTCTTTCTTTAAAAAAACAAAACTCAATAATAAAAAAATATATTTTAAAAAGCAATCTGGTAATTCATGTGAAATTTATATTTACTAAAAACAACAGTTGTGTTCAAGAGGTATTAATATACAATTATATATGCTACGTAACAGAAGACTAGAGGAAGGTAACTGAAATCATCTGTTGAAGTTGAAACATGTTTTTATAGCATAGTCACTCTCAGGGAAATGTTTTACTTTCCAGTTTATCTGATTCATTTTTTCCAATCCAAAAATATCACTTTCATATACATGTTTAGAAGTCTAATAGACTCATGTAAAAAAAAAAAACACACACAAAAAACTCTCAAGAGTTTCAGATCAACAACTAAAAAGACTCCCGTAACTTGTCCCCTGTCCATTTTTAAAGCTCACCAACCTATAGTCAGGAAATTAAAAGCTTCAAAATTAGCATTATTCTAAATATTCTGCAAATGCAACAACCAAGTCCCAATGTGTCAGAGCCAAATTTTAATTTTCTTCTAATTAAAAACAACACAAAACAAACCTAAAACCTACAGTAGGCAGACCACATTTTAAAATCTTAATTTCTTTTCTAAATAACAAAATCAAGGATGGACTAAAATTAGTATGTTAAAAAGGGATACTTAACTTTGAATTTTGTGAAATAAAGAGCAAGCACTGAACTAGGAGTCAAAAGATTCTAAAAATGTGCTTCAAGAGTAAATATTTCCGTTTTTTTCATTTGTGAAATAAGTGGGAAATATCAGATTAGATGATTTCTAAGGTCCCTTCTGTTAACGTTTGATGGAAATCACTCCAGAAGAATAAAATTCATAAAACAACCAACAAATTATGTATATGGAAATAAGCGAAGTAATGGCAGTGAAATCAAACAACAGTAAAATGTCAAATTTTCAATAAGGCATTTCCTAAATGTCACCCTAGAAAATCTATGGTTGGACTAAAGAGTCTCAATATTGACTCACCATGATTCCAAAGTGTTATCTGGGCCCCCCAGATCATGAGCTGAGCAACCCTCTAAGAATGGTGCTAGTGACTCATACTCCTGAATGAGGGCTGCTTTGTATGCAGAGACAAGGAATCAATTAAAGGGTTTACAATGAAGTTTTGTTTCAGTGGAACATTTTAAGTGGAAATTAATTCTGCATGAGTGATAATAGATGTTTAATAACTAGCTAGTGACAATTTCTAAGCAAAAGCATTATGGCAGCTAACTAGCAAACAGTAATTTATGTATTACAAACATGAAAACAACTTGTTTTTCAAAAGAGCTCTTAGCTATGGACGATATTTGAGAAACATAAAATATACTTTATTGTGAATCAAATTATAAAACCTAATGGGAAAAAGTAGTTTAAAATCTTGGCTCTAGGAACCAATAAGGAAACAGAATCACTGTTGTGGATTGAAGTGTCAATTTGTGCTGGCAAAAAGTTATTCTACTTGAACTTAAGAACCATCAGGAACCAGCTGAAGTATGGAGAACCTGGGATAATGCACTCATTCACATCGTAAGTGGTACTGTCTTCTTGAAAAAATAACACACACAAAAACAGTCCTGGCACACTTGTCCCAAACTAAGCTTAGGGCAAACCAACTGTCTAAACAATGATCATCTAGGAAAACAAGTATATCTGAGACAAAATAAAGATAAACGTGTAATTCCAATATGAGCAGGCTCACAACAACAAATTTGCAACAAAAATAAAGCAGTGTCATACAATGATGGCAAGGGTGGTCTGGTTGAATCTTTCTAGAAGACTGTGGTAACAGTTATCAGAAACTTCGGAATGTGCATGTCCTTTGATCAGTAATTCTGTATCTAGTAACTTATCCTAAATAAATGCCCAATAAAAGAATTTTACATAATTTATGATATAACCTGTATGGTGAAATATTACACAACCATTAGAATCTTGTTTTAGAAGAAAGATCACAAAATTCAAATGTCTGTAAGTATGCAGAGATCAAAAGTATATTAGTGGTTACTAGGGATGGGGAGTAATAGGCAATGACTACTAATAGGTATTAAGTCTCTTTTGGGGGGGAATAAAAATATAAAATTAGATTGTGGTGAGGGCTACACAACTTGTGGAATACTGAATTATAAATTTTAAATAGGTGAACTGTATGGTATAAATTAAATCTCAATAAAGCTGCTTAAGACATTTTTTAAATGTCTAGACACCAGTGAGGTGATACAATGTAACTGAACAGGAAAGTGGGGCCTGGGGAACACCAGCACCAGCTAAAGGGGGTTTCTGGCCAGAGCGATGGGAGTTAAACTGTCCTATTTTCCCAAATAAGTCTTCAACCTGGATTTTTACGTGAAGTCTGATTTTTTGGTAAATTTTTAATCAAAGTCTAAAATACCTACAGAAATGCACACAAATATAAGTGTACAGCTCAATGAATTTTCTTAATCAGAACACACACATGTAACCAGCATTGAAATCAAGAAAATTATTACTAACCTCTCAGAACCACAATCATGCCCCTTTATACATAAGAGAAACCCCCAACCTCACCTCTGACAGCATAGTTTATCCCAGGGCCAGCTTTGGTACTGTTGGCATTTTGTATAATTCTTCTTCTTCTTCTTTTTTAAAGATATTTTATTGATTGTTTACAGAGAGGAAGGGAGAGGGACAGAGAGTTAGAAACATCGATGAGAGAGAAACATCGATCAGCTGCCTCCTGCACACCTCCTACTGGGTATGTCAAGGTACATGCCCTTGACCGGAATAGAACCTGTGACCTTTCAGTCCACAGGCCGTCGCTCTATCCACTGAGCCAAACCGGTCAGGGCTTGTATAATTCTTCTTTGTGGAGACTGTCTGATATACTGCAGGATGTTTCGCAGCATCCGTGGCCTCTTCCAGTTGTAACCACCAGAGGTATTTGTAGACATTGCCAATGTCCCTTACTATCACACCACACTAAGACCCACTGGTGTAACCTGCTCCTGAACTTTATATAAATGGAATCATACAGAATAGCCTCTTATACTGGAATCATAAAAAATACACTCTATTATCCTAGCTGGTTTGACTCAGTGGACAGAGCGTCGGCCTGCGGACTGAAGAGTCCCAAGTTCGATTCCGGTCAAGGGCACATGTCTTGGTTGCTGGCTCCTCCCCAGCCTGGACCCTGGTTTCTAGTCTATTCATTTGCTTTACTGTATTGCCATTCTGTGAATACATAACAATTTATTTAAAAATATTCACTGCTGGTTGATAGTATTTGAGCAATTTCCAGTTTGGGGCAAATATGAATAATGCTACTATGAACATTCCACATATGTCTTCTGGTGAACTTATGCATGCATTTCTGTAGCATAGATAGAAGTGGAATAGCTAGCCATATGTATATGTCAGCTTTAGTAAATTAGTCCTTTTCCAAAGAGGTTTATATCAACTTACATTCCTACCTGTAAGTCTCCTTTATTTTTTAAGTTGACAACTAATAATAATTTTAAAAACACACATCTAAATAATATTGAGAATGCCCAGCTGGAGTGGCTAAGTGGTTGAGCGTCGACCTATGAACCAGGAAGTCATGGTTTGATTCCCAGTGAGGGCACATGCCCAGGTTGCAGGCTTGATCCTCTGTGGGGCATGCAGGAGGCAGCTGATCAATGATTTTTCTCTCATCATTGGTGTTTCTTTCTCTCTCTCTCTCTCTCTCTCTCTCTCTCTCTCTCTCTCTCTCTCCCTCCCTCCCTCCCTCCCTCCCTCCCTCCCTCCCTTTCCTCTCCTCTCTGAATCAATAAAAATATTTTAAAAAATAATCCTAAATAATAGACTGGTCACTATGACACACACTGACCACCATGGGGCAGATGCTCAATGCAGGAGCTGCCCCTGGTGGTCAGTGCACTCCCACAAGCCAGGCTGACGGCTGCCAGTACAGTGGTGGTGGTGGGAACCTCTCCTGACTCCTCAGCAGCACTAAGGATGTCCGACTGCAACTTAGGCCTGCTCCCCGCTGGCAAGTGGACACCCCCCAAGGGCTCCCAGGCTGCCAGAGGGATGTCTGACTGCCAGCTTAGACCCGATCTCCCAGGCAGCAGGCCTAAGCCAGCAGGTGGACATCCCTTGAGGGGTCCCAGACAGTGAGAGGGCACAGACCAGGCTGAGGGACTCCCTCCGGGTGCACAAATTTTTGTGCACCGGGCCACAAAAATGAGGCCAATGTGCTAAGTGTCTGACTGTCCAACGGTCACTATGACGTGTACTGACCACCAGGGTGCAGACACTCAATACAGGAGCTGCTGTGATGCACACTGGCCATTTACAGAGAAAACAGCACCACAGACCTGGTGACGACAAAGCCAACACTCAGCTTCCCCCAAGTGGGACATAGGCCCCTCCACCACCCAAGCAACAGCCCACCAAATCACAGCCAATGCTGCTGAGACCCCATGGCACAAAATGCGGCCCACAGCCCAGCCCAGAAACGGTGGCTGTAGGCTCCAGGTAATGATGTCATATAGCAACACCAAGCTTCCTCTCCCTAGCAACTAGCCTCCTTGGAGTTTCTTCATCCCAGGAATACGACTTGCTTTATAGTCAGGTGGAACGTTTTACACTTTAACCAAATGTCTGTGATCCTCACAGAAGTCCTGGAGTAGGTAGATAGGAAACTCGGTGGAATACTATTTTCTTTTCATTAGCCGGAAAACAGAGATTTAGAAAGCTTAGAAACTTGACCCAACTGAAAAGAAGTAAGAAATGGTGGACCTTGAAAATGACTCCAGGTTTTCTCACTGTGCAGAATATAGTCAAACACTGCTGCAGTGAAATATTTTATCCTTTGTTCTCCCTGTGTGATCTACAATAATAATCTGCTTTGTGTTGATATTTACTACTGTGTTGCTGACAATGACTTGAAAGAGAAGTTGGGGTGCTTCACTGGGCTGGAAAAAATTTAGCTAAATCAGAAAGCAAGTCTAATTAAGCAAATTTATTCTCCATCTACAAAAGGCTAAATTGACTTGCACATGTACAATACATATAAAGCTCTCACTAGCGCCAATCGCATGCATGTATTTTGATCTGTCATTGTCGATCGTGAATCTGGTTGACATTTCTAGCACAAAGGGCGAATAGCGATATTAAAATATTTCTTCTAATTAATTTCCTTTCAATGTGCATGAATTCAAGTACTGGGCCACTAGTAATAATAATAATACTGAGCGAGAGATATTACCAGCTGAATAAAGCCTGCCAATTTGTGACTTATTTTTAAAAAGAATAGTTCAGCCCTGACTGGTTTGGCTCAGCGGATAGAGCGTTGGCCTATGGACTGAAGGGTCCCCGGTTGGATTCCGGTTAAGGGCATGTACCTTTGTTGCAGGCATGTCCCCAGTGGGGGGTGAGCAGGAGGCAGCTGATTGATGTTTCTCTCTCATCGATGTTTCTAACTTTCTATCCTTCTCCCTTCCTCTCTGTAAAAAAATCAATAAAATATATTTTAAAAAAAGAATAGTTCATTATTGTGGGAAAATGCTTTTAGATAGTAAAAAACAAACAAACAAAAAACCCCCAAAAATAATATGCCTGAGTAAAAATACATCAACATTAACAATGGCTTATGGACAATTTTTCTTTTATTTGCTGTTTAGTATATTCTACAAAAAACATGTAATAATGGAGTTGGCAAAGCTTTACTATGCAGGAAAAGCCCCGAGAGAATTGTAAAAGTAGGCCAGGGTACAAATTTCATAACATTTGCATATATTCATAAAGACCTAGTTAAGTAATGGATACAATACAGAAAAGTGTTAACTATCTCACAGAACCTTTGGTACAATTACACCCGCTTGCATAAGCGGACCCAAGACAGAACTTAAAATTCTACTCCTGATTAAAATGTAAAGGGTGAGCCTAGAGGGTAATTCCTAATCTGTAAGGATATATCAAAAGATAGTAGTACCCTGATATGATGTCTTATATAGCAGCTTACTATCATAATGCTGCTCTTCTAATTTCTTTAGAGACTCTCTCTCCAATGGTCCAAAAGCAACATAGAAAATTAGTATACCAATATTTATTTGAAATATATCATTGTTGCCATTACTACCTGCTGGTTTATTGAGTGTCTGATATTCAATATTTTGGAAGGATTTTTTACAAATAGGTCTCAAGAACTAACATTTCTGACATTGTAAGCTTAAAAAGGTCACTATCTTAAGAAAACCCCCAAACACCTTTATCATCCAAATCTTTCACAAGCACACTTACAGTTTCAAACGTTCACACACTATTAGTTGTAAAAGAAACATTAGTGATTGCCTAGGCTAGTAGTCCCCAACTTCTGGAGTCTGAGGACTTTTAGGTAAATTGTAAGATTTCTCTAGAGCCCTATATAATGGTAGTTATATGTTTATTATTTGTATTTGGAGAAAACACATAAAGATAAAACTCTATCATAAACTGGTAATGTTTTAAAATAAATCTGCAGTTTATTTTTTAAATTTTTCTTTGCTGATCCTCATCTGAGGATATATTCCCATTGATTTTTTTTTTTATAGAGAGAGAGGGAAGGGAGGGGGAGACACACACACAGAGAGAAGCATCTATGTGAAAGAGACACACCAATTGGTTGCCTCCCGCACATGCCCTGACCAGGGCAGGAATCGAGCCTGCAAGTACATGCCCTTGGTCAGAATCGAACCCGGGACACTTCAGTCCTCAGGCAGATGCTCAATTCATTGAGCTAAACTGGCTAGGGCTGAGTTTATTTACTATAAATAAACTGCATATACGTTTGAAAAGGTCACACATACCATTAGTATTAGTTACAGTTCACAGACAAAACTAGGTTATCTTTCAACTACTCTGCCTGCAGTGGATCATTGTTTGACAGCACAATATGAGACTAATATCCTTATTTTACTGAAGAGGATATCGAAGATCATGATGACTTGCATACAAATTAGCTGTAAGGTCTAGAATACAGCTCAGGACCTAATGATCTTTTTGCTGTAATATGTGGGTTCAGTGTTTTATTCTAAGACTACATAGGACCTGTCAGGGTAGTTCAGTTGGTTAGAGCATTGTACCAATATGCCTAGGTTTTGGGTTCCGTCTCTGAAAATTTCAGTTCTCAACATTTATCTAACAGAAAATAAAATAATATACAGGAATATTCTCTGCAGCACTGTTTATAATGGGCTGGAAACAACATAAAGACTATCAGTAAAGAACTGGGTAAACAAATTACAGCCCATCGGTTGTCAAAAAGAATGAGACAGCTTGCCCTAGCTGGTTTGGCTCAGTGGATAGAGCATCAGCCTGCGGACTGAAGGGTCCCAGGTTTGATTCCAGTCAAGGGCATGTACCTTGGTTGCGGGCACATCCCCAGTAGGAGGCAGCTGGTCGATGTTTCTCTCTCATTGATGTTTCTAACTCTCTGTCTCTCTCTCTTCCTCTCTGTAAAAAATCAATAAAATATATTTTTAAAAAAAGAACGAGACAGCTTGCCCTAGCTGGTTTGGCTCAGTAGATAGAACATCAGCCTGCAGACTGAATTGGTCAAGGACATATGCCCAGGTTTGCAGGCTCAAGTCCCAGTAGAGGGCATGCAGGAGGCAGCTGATCAATGATTCTCTCTCATCACTGATGTTTCTATCTCTCTCTTCCTCTCCCTTTTTCTCTGAAATCAATAAAAAATATATTTTAAAAAAATTTTTAATTGATTTTTTACAGAAAAATGCAGGCGGTAGAACAGTGTGTATAGTGTGCTAACACATATGTGTGGGGAATAGTAAATATATGGTTGGTTATCTCTAGAATTCACAAAAAAGGTAAACAGTAAATGCTTCAGCAGAAAAAAAATGTGTGACTGAATGAAAAGAGAACAATGGAGGACTTACTTTTCATTGTATATCCATTTATACCTTTAGGATTGTGTACTACATAATACATTACCTACTCCAAAACACAATTTTTTAAAAAAGTTAATTAAATGGTCAAGTACAAAACTGTCAACGTCAGCTTTAAAGTGTAACTATAATATATCTGGTTTCTTGGGACATATTATACTAACTGTTGGCCCAGCAAATGGGAAGAAATTAAAATTAGAACTAGGTGCAGTCTGTCAAGAAGAAACACACACCTAATCTTCAATTTCTTTGTCATCTGATAGCTTACTTAAGCCTACCACAGGTGATCACTGTATTTTTTGGTCTGTTAAAACTGCTAAAAACTGCCCCGACAGGTATGACTCAGTAGTTAGAGTGTCAGCCTAGGGAGAGAAGGTTCTTCAGTTCGATTCCCATCAAGGACATGTACCTGGGTTGCAGGTTCCTTCCCTGGGGCGGCATGCTGGAGGCAACCAATCCATGCTTCTCTCTCCTTGATATCTCTCTCTCCCTCCTCTTTCCCCCTCCCTTCCACTCTCTCTAAAAGCAATAATAAACACACACACACACACAATCATGAGGCTCCTAGTTAGAACAAAAGCTTTGTCAGAAGTTACTACAGTATAATCAGCCACTACAAATAAAAAATTTTTAGTAAGCACTCATATAATTGTTGAATATATAATGAACTATGAGTTAGGTGCTGGGGATACTGGCCTCCCCAAGATAAACATGAATGCTGACTTTACGGGATATACAATACAGTCTAATGGTGAAATAGGCATTATACAAGTAATTAAAGATTGTGATAAATCCTACAAAACAGAGGTGCTCGGTGCTATGAGAATGTATTTACAGAGCCTCCTAACCTAATTGAGGAGATGCAGAGGTTTCTCTGCAGATGTGCTTACTTAAGCACATTCGGAAAAATGAGGAGCTGCCTTCCAGACAGAGGAATTAGCGACAGCATGTACAAAAGCCCTTGGGTGAGCTCTGAACTTTTAAGGAAAAGGGAAAAAATTGGTATGGCTAGACCACACATAACGAGAATGTAAAAAGTAACGATGCTGGAGCCCGGCCAGGGTGGCTCAGTGGTTGAGCGTCGGCCCATGAATGAGGAAGTCACAGTTCCATTCCTGGTCAGGGCACATGCCAGGGTGTCGGACTCAATCCCTATTAGGCACCTGATGCATTGATGTTTCTATCTCTCTATCCCTCTCCCTCTAAAACAATTTTTAAAATATTTTTTTAAAGAAAGAAATGATGCTGGAGAAGTAGGCAAGGCCAGATCACACCTTATTGAATGAAGATAAAAGAAACAACAGAAGTTTTCAGATAAGTAACTTAATTAAATTTGTTTTATAAAGACAATTCTCTCAGCTGTGAAATGACTAGTTGAGGGTACAGCAGGTCCTTAAATAACATGGTTTTGTCAGGCCCACTGTCTGTGGCGTTTGCACCTCCTCCCCATGTCTGCCTGGATTTTTCTCCAGGTACTCTGGTTTCTTCTCACATCCTGAAGATGTGCACATAAGGCAAATGGGTTAGACGTGTCTAAACTGTCCCAGTCAGAGTGAGCGGGGCGTGTGTGGGGGTGCACCTTGTGATGGAAGGTCATCCTGGTCCAGGGTGATGCTTGCCCTGAGCTTAGGGTATAGGCTCAGGCCACCCTTAACGCTGTACTGGAATAAGCAGGATGAAAGATGAAAATATTTTGTTTTTATTAATCTTTCTTAAATGTATGTATAGCTCACAGTTTAATGTTTAATATTAGAAGTGTTTTGAGTATTTAGAAATTTGGTGATGTTTCTGTGACCAGAAATATGTAGGAACTTAACTCCTGTTTATATCAATTAGCCTATGGTAAAATTGGTTTCATTATACATTATTTTGCTTAAAGTTGCAGTTTCCAAGAACCTATTGCCATTAACTGAGGACTTGTTGTATATGGCTTGAGGTACATACATGACAGTAAAAGATAAAGAAATGCAAGGGGATAATAAATTCAAGTTGGCAATTACCTCTGATTTTAAAAAGCCTACGATGGAGGTGGCGGGGAGCACGCAATCAGGTGGGAAACAAAGACGACTTCAACTGCACTGGTCATGGTTTCTTCCTTAGGTCGCAAGGTAAGTGCACATTTACTGTAGTATTACTTTTTCTCTTAAATATTTCATATTACTTTTTTCTCTTTTTACAAATGTGAACAAGGAAAACATTTAGAATTGACTATAATGGACTTAGGAAAAGGTGACCTAGACCAAGATGGAGAGACAGCGGTGGAGAGAAATGGCCAGAGTCTGGACGCAGTAAGTTGTTGACAGAGCCACTTAATAAAACAGGGCACAGTGAAGGTCTAGGTTTGCAGCCAAGATCAAGGGCTCAGTCTGGGGCAACTCAATTCAAAGCACTGAATATCTAAAGTGGACATACTGAACAGACCGCTGGGATCACAAAAAGGATCTAACTACAGATAGAAACTGGGGCATATTCAAAATATGTGCAATAACTGAAGCCACATAGATAAGGCTAGAGCGGGAAGAGAGGAAGACTAAGAACCAAGACTTGAGAAAGAACAATTAAACATCTGATAAAAGAAGGGGAAGGGGGGGGGGGGGGGAAGCAAGCCTGAAGGAACACCCAGAGAGCAAAGGGGGAAACTTAGAACCCAAGAGGACAGTTATTTCAGGAGGGAAATTTTTGAATCTAAAAAAACACCCATTCTGGATGGGCAATTAGAAAACTAACGTCCAAGAATGAGTCGAAGAGAATTCCCTAAAAACAGACAGAGTCCAGATCTACTTTACTCTGAACATTCCCAAAGGAAATGTTAACTCAAAGTAACAACAAATTCAGTTAAAACTGATAACTCCTACAAAGATGTAGATAAAAGTAATCTTTTTAACTATCTGAGGCTTGAATATAGTCTTAGAAATTGGAGGATCAGAATAGAGGTGTGAGAACTTGATTCCATTTTATAGAGATAAAGCATCAAAACTTACTCTTTTATACGTTTCTTTTATTTCAAAGATTTTAGATAATTTCCAGACTGCTAACCTTTTTAGCATGTTAAACTATAAGCATTTTCAGAACAAAAATCACCTAGTATTTATCTTTGAATCTTCAGCATCTAATTTAGTGCCTAATATAAGCACTTGACGGAAAAATAAAAAAGTAAAAGGCTCACTGAATAAATGTGTGGGCACCAGAACACCTTTGTCGAAATTGTGCTGGTGCTACAGCAACATAGTCTCAGAAAACACGCTTTAATTGAGGGCTCCACTCATTCCACAGAACACTTCAATTCTTTAGAAGTAGATGTTATGTGCAAAGAGATCTCATCCTTGTCTTGGGGGAAAACACACACACACAACCCTCTGAGCAACACATTCCACAGGTCTGACCGATAAACCCAAGTGCTGTCAGTCAGTGCAGTATCTGCAACTCAAGGATATACGCCAGCGCATCTGTCATTCATTCCTGAGAGCTGTAGGAAATAGCAATGCTCAGACCTAACAGAATAGTCCTTTTTCCACACAGACTAAACTCTGAAGAACATCTGTGGGCACTTAGCTGATATTAACAATTCCAAACTGTTTCTAAGTTTCACGTTAATGGTACCAGCTAAAATCTATCTTTTCATATGAATTCTCAAGAGAATGGTCTACAAAAGCAAAAAAAAAAAAGAGTAATCCCATCCTTTCTGACTTTTTATTGGATATTTTGGATAGGAGCCATATAACGTTTCTGTGCTACAAGAAAAGCATGAGTTGCCCTCGCTGGTGTGCTCAGGAGTTAATGCCTTGGCTGGCGCACCCAGGGGTTGTGGTTCCATTCCTGGTCAGAGGCAGTGCCTGGACTGCAGGTTTGATGCCAGATCCAGGTAGATAGGGGCACATGTGGGAGGGAACCTAACTTTGTGTCCCTCTACATTGGTCTTACACTGATGTTTCTCTCCTGCTCCCTGCCTTCCACTCTGAGGATCAAAGAAAATAGTGAGGATTGAAAGGGGGGGGGGAGAGAAAGCATGAGTTTAGAAACAAGAATTAGACCCCCACTGCATTTAACTATCCAGATTAGTAATAATAAAAAGGACATATCTCATTTATTTTAAAATGTGAACAATCTTCAAGTGAAAAAAACATGTTGAAACTTAGCACTTTACACTTATTTAGGCATGGAATAAACTAGATATTAAGAGAATGAGGCTCTGCATTAATTATGTATTTTGTATTCTAGGATCTCAATTACCGAATTATCCCTTCCTTTGGCTAATTTATAGAATTTGAAATAAGAAAAAATAATTATTAAGGGGAAACCGAATTTGTAAGCAGTAAGATTATGTTCAAGACGTATTAACGTTTTAAATCCTTTCGATCAGACTAAAGTCTACCTTCACGAACTGAATAGAAAGTTACTTGGCTTCTTTTTAGGAAAACTGTGGTAACTACCCTAGCATAAGTAGAAAGCCAGTTCTAAAGTCACACAACCTAAAAAGAAGTTAAAAGCACTGATTTTTAGAAAGGATGCTTGAAAAGCTCTTGGAAAAATGCATAACAGTTTAAGCCAAGGAGTAAATACTAAACCATTACAAGTCAGGGCAAACAACAAAAGAACTTCCAGAGAATTTGCATCTATTCTCTGCACAATGTCCCTTGCCTACAGCACTGTTCACAAAGATCTGGCCAACGCGAAGACACAGATTTGCTTACCAGACGGAGCTTCTTATCTTTTACCCAGAAAAGTTATTTCACGCTTTTTTTTTTTTAAATTCTGCCATTACACTGCACTTGAGAAATCCAAAGCAACTGTAATACACAACTCTATGCTAAATCCCCCAAAAATGAAACCAGAAAAACCCCAGCAAACGTGACCACAATTCAAAATATTTTCAGTCAGGAGCCCTGAAAAAAAAAAAACGTGTCTCTTTCTACAATTCTTATGCTGAATATGAATTCCTAGACCCTCCTGTGGGGTGGGGGGTCGGAGCCCCACATGCCACCGTCCGCTCCCCTTTCCTACAGATGTCAGCGCGCTCCCGGGCGGCCCCTCTCCTGCACCGGGAACGAGGCTCCGCGCCGCGGCGCTGCGGGTAACCCGCGGGTAACCCGCAAACCGGCGCTCCCCGGGCCGAGCTCCGGCTTCACTTACCCGGTTCCGACGCGGCACCTCGACGCCCACAAAGCCAAGCCCGAGCACAAAGACACTGGCCACCGCGCCCCTTCCTTCTCCGTCAACAAAACTCTTACACGCGACACCGCCAAAGGCGCCCACTTCAATGCAAAGAAAAAGTCAGACCCATCTTAGGAACAATCGCAAAAGAAAAAGAAAAAAAAAAAAGGGAAAAAGACCCAAAATTCCAAACCACACACCGTACGCCCATCTCCTCCAGTCAGAACTCCCAGCGCGGCGGCCAGCTCGGCGCGGGCGCCTTCTCTCTCACCGCGAGCCTGGAGGCGGAGGGGGGAACAGAAAACACAAAACCACACACACACGGAGCCGGCGCGGCCGCCAAGTTCCCGGGAGCGGAGGGATCGTCCGGAGTCGAACGAAACGTGTTCACCGAGAGGCGAGTCCCCGCGGCCCCGCCCCGCCTTCCCCGGAGCATCCGCGGGCGGGAGGCCGGCGTCCCGGCGCCGCTGGCGGAGGGAAGCGTCCGACGGGCCCGAGCCGCCGGGGGAAACGTCCGGGGACAAAGCCCGGCCCGCGGAGCGCCCGGCGCGGCCCTGCGCCCCTAACCGCCCCGCCGAGGGGGGAGCACGGCCGCAGCGCCGCCCAAGTGCGCGCCCCGGGCCCCCCGGACCCCCCTCCCGCGGCCGCGGCCGGGACCCACCCCGAGTCGTTTCCCTCCCGATTTGGAAACCGCGCGCCAGGGACAAAGCGGGAGGGCGCGCCTGCGACGGCGGAGGCCGCGGACGCCCCGGCGGGAACCCTCGGCGGAGCCCCACGCCCGCCCCGAGCCCCTCCTCCTCGCCGGCCCCCGTCCTCCCAGAACAAGTTCTTCGTCCCCGTCCCGCCCCGGGCCCGCCCCTTCTCCGCCGGCCCGGCGGTCGCCCCTCACCGGGCGGCGGGGTCCCCCGGAGCCGCCTCCTCCGCCGGGCCTCGGCCCGTCCCGCCGGCCGCCGCCTCATGTGCCCCGCGTCGCCATCGCCTGCGCCGCCACCCTCGCCTCTCCTCCTCCTCCTCCTCCTCTCCGACCGCCGCCTCCACCTCAGTCTCCAGCCGAGGCCGAAGCCGCTCCCGCCGCCGCCCGGACCCGCGGGAGGCGCCTGCGCACTGCGCGCCGCGAGGGGGGCGGGGGCGTCCCGCCGGCCTGGGAGGGGGCGCGCGGCACGTGGCGGGAGGGCGGCCCGGAGCGCGCGGCGCCTAACTTTCCGCGGTCGGGCCGGGCGCGCTCCCGCGGCGGCGCGTGCAGAGCCCACCCGCGCGGAGCCGCGCCTGGATGGGGCGGACCTCGGGGTCCACACGTCCCCCCGCTGGGCTCCCGGGGCGGAGGCCCGGCCGCGGGGTCTCCCCGGGAGCGGCGACTGACGGCGGTGGGTCCAACCCGCCCCGGAGCTGTCCCCGAGCGCTCGACAAGGCCTCGGTGCTGCGGACGCGGGGTGCGGATGCCGCCCCCCAGGTTCTGCGACTCGAGGCTCAGGCCCTCGAGGGCTAACCTCCCGCTCCTCTGATGCCGGCTCTCTAGTTGCATCGAAGTCCTGGATTCTCCAGGTAGCAAAACCCTAATGGGCATTAACTCTCTGCATCCCAGCAGCCAGACTTCCTAAAAGTCTAGGAATACCCATTCTTTTTAAAATTATAGATATAGGTATAGATATCAGAGAGAAAGGGAGAGAGAGAGAGAAACATCGACGAGAGAGAGCCATTGATTGGCTGCCTTCTGCATGCTCCTTACCGGGGAATCCGCAACCCCGGGGATGGAACTCGAACCCTTCAGTCTGCAGGCCAGCTCGCTATCCACTGCGCCACACCAGCTGGGGCAGGAGTCTCCAGCCTTACACTGCCTGGTAGGACTCTGAAAATTTCTCGGATACTTTAAGCAGGGTGAGGTAGTGTGGAACAAGAGTTCTAAGGAGATGGGGAAGTAGTGCTCTGCACGGTGTTTGACAACTCCCAACACCCACGCTCCTAAATCTCCTCTCTTGGCCATCACTACGGAGAAGGATAGGCGTTTACTTTTCCCTTTTGACCACAGAGGAAATGTAGCTCTAACAAGTGAGGTAACTTGCTGCAAGTCAACTCCCCACCTCCAACCGGAAAGCCGCGTGGAGCCCTCACAGCTAGTCCAGAGGTTGAAAACTTCAGGGCTAGGCATCTGGCCTACTGACAACGTTTTGTTTGGCCACTAACGAAGTTTCCCCAATATATGAATGAATTGCCAAATTTAAAAACCTGTATTTCTGGCTTCTTGCTAAAATGTCAAGAAATTTGCTCACTTTGAGCCTCTATTTTCAAGTGGCAGCCACTTCTGAGTAACATCTGTTTGTCCCGGGCAGGCACTGTCCCCGCTCAGCTGCTTGAGCTCTGTAAGTTCTCTTCCCTCTTGTTCTTGCCATGCCCCAGACTCCCCTTACCTCTCACACTACCTCTACAAACGTATTTAAAATGACAAGTGGGAAGACTGCACCACTATGAAAATCTGAATAAACAACATGTTAGCGGAAGTAACACAGGTAACACATCATTGTACATGCTGATGGAAATATTAAACCTCTCACATATTGCTCAACCAAGTATGAATTGGTACAAATCACTTTGGAAAACTGCCAATATCTACTAAAGCTGAACCTGTGGCTACACTATGTCTGCAATTCCGTGGGAATTCCACAGACATTCTATGTTCACCAAAATACTTGTACTAGAGTATTAATAGAATCACTATTTATAAGAGCCAGAACACTGGAAACTACCTAAAATGCCCATCAATGGTAGAAGGGATAAATAAATTGTATTATATTCACACACAAGGGTACGTTATGCAGTGATGAGAATGAACAATCTACAGTTGTACACAATAAGACAGATAAATCTCACAAAACCATTTATATCAAGTTCAAAAATAGGCGAAACCAACCTGTGCTGTTAGAAGTAAGGGTCGTAGTTAAACGTGGGGGAGGAATAGTGAATGGAAGGGAACATGAGGGGCTTCTGGGGGGCTAGTCCTAATTCTGTTCTTAATCTGGATGCTTGAATACACAGATGTGCTCAGCTGCCACGTCTGAGCTGTACACTTTTGTGTGGCATATTAGGAGTTCAATAAAAACCTTTAACACAGTGTTAAAACATTTGATTATATATGTACTAGCATAGATAGCATATACAGAGGTGGCAAAAGTAGGTTTACAGTTGTTCCTATGGAAAAAAAATACAAGAATATACTCTGAACAATGTCACCCCAATAAAAAAAGAAAAGTAATGAAATGTCACATCCATGATTAGGTTATTTATTTTTTTTAATAAACTCTTGTGTTTTATGTACTCACAACTGTAGACCTATGTTTGCCCGCCCCTGTGTATAAAGAATATATATAAAGAAATATGTACAGGGTGGAGCAAAAAGTAGGTTTACAGTTGGAGATGAAATCCAGTTTATTCTTTTTTTGTTTTGTTAATTTATTGATTTGAGAGCAAGGGAGGGAGAGAAAATCGCTCCATTGTTCCCCTTATGTATGCTTTCATTGGTTGATTCTTGTATGTGCCCTCCTGACCAGGGATCAAACCTACAGCCTTTGGTATATCATGAGGGCACGCTAACCAACTGAGCTACTCAGCCAGGTCCAGAATTTATTCTTGTATTATTATTTATTAATTATTGTATTATTTTCCATATTAATGACTGTAAATCTACTCTTGCCCCACCCTGTATTATGTATTATATGTATAAATCTATTATCAAATATTTATTAAATACTTTCTTATCAATTCATTGATGAATCTGCTGGGGAAGGCTTCCCACCTCATAGCTTTGCCCATTCTTCATGGAGATGAGGGACGATACACTTTCTATCTGTTACCTTGTTACAGGAAAGGGCACCTGAGCAGTCTGCCTAGGGCTGGTCTGCAGTGTGTGGGTTCTTGACTTCCTTTGTGCAGGAAAAATTTTGTAACACAGATCCGGGTGACTCTGAGGGAACTTTTTCTAAAACTGGGGACAGTAAAACAAGGCAGGACTTAGCAAAGAAGAAGCAACAGGATAGCCGAGGCTGGACTGCCTTATCTCTTGGGGACACTGGGGACAGGTCCGAGGGATGCGCTGCTGCTGCCCATTTCTCCCCTGGCTGCAAGTCTCTTGGGGTCCTTAGAGCTTAGGAGCTGCATGCCTGTGGGGGACGGAGGGACAGGGAATGGCCAGGGCTGCTCTCCAAAGGGAGAGCAAACATTGGACCTTAGTTTTAAGGGGTTTTAAAGCTGGGCGTTCAAAACAATAAAATAAAATAATAAAGGCTGGACATTTAGGGAAGGTCTTAGGGGGAGATCTTAATAGAATATTCATCAGCTTTAGGCTGAGGTACCAAAATGAGGTTTTTTTTTCTCCCTTTAAAAAAGAATATTTTTGAGAATTTCAGAGAGGGGGAGGGAGATAGAAATATCAATGATGAGAGAGAGAGTCATTGATCCAATGCTGCCTGCACGCCCCCCGCTGGGGATCAAGCCAGCAACCCAGGCACGTGCCCACTGGGAATCGAGCTGTGACCTTCTGGTTCATAGGTTGATGCTCAACCACTGAGCTACACCAGCTGGGCAAGGTTTATTCTCTTAACTGCATCTGTCCTCAGGTGTGGTTGGCAGGTGGCATTAATTGGGTTTCTGCTGTCTGTCTCCCTATGTAGGATGATTTAAGCTATTTACCCTCTGGTTGAGGAGAAGTGCAAACCATTTCCTCTTAGGTGTCCTGTGTAGGGAAGATAGGATTTTCTAGATGATGGCAAACTGCTGTTTATCTATCTGTCAGTTTCTCACTCCTACTTGTCCTGGCTTAGTAGCCTGTCCCAGCCTTACTACTGAAGGGATTCAGAACTAGCCTCCCCAAGATGTGCCTCCTTTGACATGTGAATTACTTTGAGCTGAAGGAAGTCAAAATCCTGGGGCTTGAGAAACGTTTACCTCTCCCTTAAATTTAAATTAAGGGCATTACCCATAATAATAATCACCAAAAATAAATTTTTATGACCTAAACATAGGGCAGGGCAAACATTTAATTACTGAATATCAGCTTTTATTGTCCTGCAAATGACCTTCCCCTGCGTTACTTGTTACTTCATCTTTAGCTCAGCATGCCACACAGACCTAATTTTCCCTTTCTATCTCTCTGAACCTCTCCTGTCTGGGGGGGTCTCTGACTCTCCCACATGTGGGATTCCCATTTGTACGTACACAGTTAAACTTGGCTGCTTTGTGAACCTGTCTCATGTCTATTTGATGATTAGACCGGCTGAAAGAATCTAACAGGATCAAGGAGAGTTTCTTCCCTCCCACACCACCACGCTTTGCAGTTCTGTCTCTCTTCTGGTAGAGCAACCTTTTAAAGGTGGGAATAAGTTGTTCTACTTGCAGAGAGTGAACCGGAAGTATAACTGAAGGCTCTTATCTCCTACTCCAGACTCTTCTTTTGCTCCTCTGTCACCCTGCCAGCTAGTGACAGCCTTAATCCAGCTACAGGTGGGAAACTGAGGCCAGAAACCTAAGCCAGAGGGTTTTCAGACCAGGGTCCCAGAGCAAACCCAGGTGACTTCTAGAATGTGAGCTCCTGGAAGGCAGGGCCACAGCATCCAACCCCGCTTCTAGCAGGTGCTTAGGGCGGATACGCAGAGTGAATGCGGGAAGGAAGGCTCGCCATTCCTAGCACAGAAAGGCTACCGGAGGGAAGAAAGAGAAGAGCGGGTTTCACACCGGGCGATGGGTCTGGTTTCCAGCCTCAGGCAGGGATTGGCGGAGCCCAGTGCTGTGAGAACATCGCTTTTCGTTCACATGGGAACTTTGAGACTCACCCTGGGGCTTTGTGGTTTGGGAACTGTAGGGTCAACTTGAAGACTGCAGTGTGTCACGATTTCCATTACACGTTTTCCAGGGTCTCCACTGGGCTGGTCAACTCAGAGCAGATGCTTCTGTGCTGGGGGATGGGAGCAGAGGCCGGGAGAGGTAGGATTTGAGAAAGTTCTCTATTGGCCCCCGGAAGCCCCGCCTGCCCGCCCATAAAAAGAAACATTAAAGAAGCTCTTGAGGACTCCACTAATGGGGGACAGGGGCGGAGTATTGGTAACGCAACTCCTCCCCGGAAATCCCGCAGTTCAAGTTAACCTGTGAGACACCTTACACTGCTTCTCCCTGTCCGCGCAGATGTTGGCTGAAGCAGGTTTTTTGTGTCAATATTTTAAAATATATTTTTATTGATTTCAGAGAGGAAGGAAGAGGGAGATAGAAACAATGATAAGAGAGAATCATTGATCAGCTGCCTCCTGCAAGCCCCCCACTGGGGATCCGGCCCACAACCCCGGCATGTGCCCTTGACCTGAATCGAACCTGGGACCTTTCAGTTTGCAGGCCCACACTCTATCCATTGAGCCAAACCAGCCAAGGCTCAAATTTCTTTTTCTTTTTTTAGCTTGATTTTTTTTCCTTTATTGATTAAGGTATTACATATGTGTCCTTATCCCCCCATTGCCAATTTTCTTTTTTAATAAGTAGCACAGAAGGAACAATCAGTTGGGCCCCTACCAGTGTTTCCCAGAGCCCGGTTAGCAGTTTCTTGTTCATTAATGCTGACTTTTACATTAAGATCAGTTTACTCACAAAGGAGCAGGGGAAGTCGGTGCCGGAGTTGGGGTGGGAAGAAGGGTATGGGAGGCGCTGGGTTCAGAAGCCCCCTCTGGCCAACTGATTGCACTCGTTTACCCATATTTCTAAGATGGTGTGAGAATGAGATGATGAGATGTACGTGAAATTACATTATTAGTTGTTATTGTTCATTTTCTATTGTCAGGTGGTTCACAGTGGTTATCATTATTGGTTAAATAGCTCAGCCATTTACTTGTGTGATCTGGCTAAGTTACTTAACCTCTCTGAGCTTTGCTTTCCTCATTTGTAAATGGGGATAATGAGATAGACCTGTTGGGACTATTGTAGGGATTAAATGAGTATGTAACGTATCTAAACCTTGTAGGCTGTCAAGACAGCAGTGTTAGGGCAGTGGTTCTCAACCTTGGCTGCACATTAGAATCACCTGGCAATCTTTTTAAAATCCTGATTTCTGGGCCTCATCCTCTGGAAATTCTGTTTCTTTGTTACTAATGTTGTAGCCCCACCCCTTAACAAATAAACAGGATTTCCAGAGGATGAGGCCCAGAAATCAGGATTTTAAAAAGATTCCCAGGTGATTCTAATGTGCAGTCAAGGTTGAGAACCACTGTGTTAGGGTCTCAGAAAGAGGTACTCACAAGGGCAAAAGGGGTAGAGAATTATAAATTTATTAGGTCATCTGGAAAACCTAAAATGGTGCCAGCACCAGGGACGGGGAGTCAGAGATTTTAAAGGACTCTAGGCGAGCCCTGGCCAGTTTGGCTCAGTGGATAGAGCATCGGCTAAGGACATGTACCTCAGTTGGAGGCTCCTCCCTGGGCCTGGGCCCGGGCCTGGGCCCGGGCCCTTGTCAGAGCTCCTGTAGGAAGCAATCCATCAATGTATTTCTCTCACATCAATGTTTATCTCTGTCTTTCCCTCTCTCTCCCACACTCTCTAAACCAATGGAAAAATATCCTCGGGTGAGGATTAAAGATAATAATAATTAAAAAAAATAAAGGTCTCTAGGCGGGCTTTTTAGGCGGGGAATTCTCTGGGTGGTCTGTGTCCTGGGCAAGTCTCAAAGGTAACGTTACCGGTCTTGCCCTGGTGGGTTTGGCTCAGTGGTTCAAGTGTCGACCTGTGGACCAAAGGGTCATGGGTTTGATTCCCAGCCAAGGGTACATACTTCGGTTGCAAAGTCCGTCCCCATCCTGGTCCAAGTGGGAACAGGAGGCAACTAACCAATGTGTCTCTCTCACATTGATTTCTCTCTCCCTCTTTCCCCTTCTCCTCTCACCCCTTCCATGCTCTCTAAAAAGTCAAGAGAAAAGATATCCGTGGGTGAGGATAAATAAATAAATAAATAAATATTTTTTAAAAAGAAAGTTACTGGTTTTAGCTAATGGAATGTGGTCTGAGTGAAAGGGAATGTCAGCTGCGAAATGATCTAAAGGTCAGTTTCCCAGGGAGGGGTATCGATTCAATTACTTGATCAGAGCTAACAAGTAGTCCCTTCCCATAGTGTGCTTTAGAGGAACCTGGGTCTATGGGTTTTCAAAAGGGACCTTCGCCAAACATTTCAAATCTCTGCACCATCCATTTGTCATCTGAGAGTGGTCTCTTCTGGTGTCTTTTGCAGCTCAGAACTGTTTCTTCACTTGATTCTGTAACATCAGCTCACCTCAGTCTGATTCAGCCTTCTAATCACCATTACCCACACCCTCTTAGAATTTCTTCCAATATGTGAGCGGGCTCCCCGAGGGGTAGGATTTGAGAAAGCTCCCTGTTGGCCACTGGAAGCCCAGCCTGCCCCGCGATAGTGGTCACCAAAAATATTTTCCTGGCCCCAGGCCTGTGGCTCTTGGGACTGTCCTTGGACAACTGCTGCAAGGTCCTTGGAACTCGGTGCTTGTGATTAGAAGGAGATGCTGCCCTCCCCACCTCAGGCACTTTTAGAGGTTGCCTCAGCCTAGCCACATATCTGGAAGCTTCCACTGCCCCACCCGTTCCCACTCTCTGCCGCTCTGGTGCTTGAGACACTTGTATATAGCCTAATGCTTTCTCCCCTGCCATTCCCCGCTTCGGCCTGGGTCCTTTCCATTCCAACCCCAACTTGGAGCACCCTCTGTTCCTTGTCCAATTCATTCTTTGTCATCCCCCACTCACAGCGCTCTGTAGCTCAAGAGCTCAAGGCAAAAGCTGCACTCCCTTCCCCTGTCTAGTCACTCAACTCTCTTGGGCTATATATAGCACAGCTGTGCCTTAGATTGTGTAGTGCTTCAAGTCCTAGTCTCCCCTTTTCCTCCCCCAACACAACCGGGAGCCTGAAGCTTACAGGCAGGGTGGGGAAGCCCAGCAAGAGGAGGCAGGGAGCAGTGGGAGAGGGACAAAAAAAGGGGGTGCTGCATTGTGGACCATCCAGAATATGTAACCTTCCCGTCTGCTATCAGGCACTTGCCAGTTCTCGCTCAGCCTGCTAGCCATTCCCTGCCACTTTCTCCTTCTAGAGGAGGAGCAGCATGCTGGGGAATTCGAACAATCATCTTATTTAACCCTTACGATGATCCTATGGGTACCTACTAGCTCCATTTCACAGATGATATAGACTCAGAAATTGGGTGGCAGAAGACCAAGTATCTGCAGGGTGGTTGGTCAAGCAGCTAACTGACCCCCACATCTAACTCCGGCCTACACGCTGGATCTCCTAAGTCTGTCAGCATCGTTCATTTAAAGCCTTGTAAAATAGAATTTCTATAGTTGGAACCTGATCTGGAAGGAAGAAGTCTACTAAGCAAATTACTAATGTAGAAATGCTGAAACCAAAATAATTATTAAAGACTTGGCATAGTAACAAAAATGTTATCGTAATTTTATCTTATTTGTGTACTAAAGCAGGACACTCCAGAAATTCATTCCTTAAAGATTTCTGTGCGTTCTCAGAAACTTTTGAAAACAAATTTTTTCTTCTATTCAAGGATTTCCCTTCTACTTTACAGTCATTCTCCTGTTAGTCCAGAGTAGTGAGATTTGATTTTAGGAATGGTAAGAAGTCTGGGTCCTTTAACCCAAGCCTCAGTTTGTTCATCTGTGAAATGGGGAGAATAATAGTAATAGTATTTCCTTCACACTTATTGTAAGGATTAAGTAAAACAATCTACTTAATGCCATTAGCACAGTTTTTGGTTCCTAGGTGCTCAGTAAATCATAGCAACTGTTATTATTTTCTCAGTTCTGGGCTGGGATGCTGTGAAGCATCAAACATGATCTCAACAGGGAGAAGTTGAACTTCACTCTCTAGAGCTTAGTCCCTGTTCTCTAAAGGGCTTGGAGTTGATCTTGACTCTTGCCATCTCATCCAGACATTTCCGCTGACCCTCCCCACCTCTGGACAGGATCCTCCTCCTCTTGGGAATTCAGGCCACCATTGGGATCAGGAAAGGCAGCATGGAAGAGTGTGTGAATGACGGAGAGGAGAGTTCCCATGGACGCTGGGGATATGTGAAGGCCCAGGAGAGTTGCTGTGACCCTGGGTCTCTTCCTAGAGCAGTGAGTGCTGAGGAGGGAAAAAGAGACATCAGCTGCTGGACACATTTCCAGTGGAGAAAAGCCCCGTTCGGACCGACACAAGGGGGCTGAGAGTAATCTAGGGAAGGAACAAAGGCTTGGGATGAAGTGGGACTCTCCAGAGTCCACCCCAATTTTTCTCCATCTACCATAGGTACTTCTTTTCCTAATCAAGGGCGGATGATCAATGAGCATTCCTAAGCTTCAGTACCAACCTGGTGAGGCTTTCAGCTTGACTAGCCTACTGGAAAGCAGAATAACCATCCAGGGATACCCACTGGACAACCATAGTACACATTTTGGAGCCAGCCAGACCTGGGTTCAGATCTCAACACTGTCATTTCCAAGTTGTGTCAATTTAGCCTTAGGGAAGCTCAGTTCCCTGGTCTGTAAACAAACTGCTACTTACCATATAGTAGAGAGGTTTGGAATGTAAATACCTAGGACATAGTAGGCACTAATGCTGGTAATTGTCATTTCTGTAACCCCCCAGGCAGTATAGAGATCTGGAGATGAGAAGGAAGTACCAGTTGCTTCAAACTCCTGAACAATTCTCCTTGGTCCAGAAAGCATCTTTGAAGGTATTGAAACCAAGACCCCAGAGCCTGCCTCCCACAATTGGAGCATCAAATTTACATCTAACATCGTTCTAAGAATATCTGAGACCGTACAACTCAGGGAAGAACCCCGGAGATCTACCCATCCTTGCCTTTCTATTTCCATCTCTGTTCTCCATATCAAGTCCCTCTCTGATCCGGCCACTTATGTCCATGAGAAGTAAAATATTAAACCTAGCCAAGGGCCCTTTTCCATTTGGTCTTTCATTACTCGCCAGTGCCTGGAGTCCATCATGAAACTCAGCAGATGGGGGGTTAAGACTGATGCCCTGTCCTATCTCCTCCCCTCTCCATTCCTGACTTCAAGGTCCCCATAAAGCCCGCTGTTGCTTCCCTCACCCCATAGTGGCAGCATCATCGGCTCTTGGCCAGTTCAAAACAAGACGCTGAGCCCTGGCCCGGCTGCTCACAGTCCACTGTCAGGCCATCTCCTGCGGTAAGCACCAGCATGCCGAGGGCCTAGAGGGCCAACGGTTGTTGCTCCTCGGGGAGAGGAGGGACAGCGAGGTACAGAAGTTGCCTTAAGCAGGGAGTTTGCTTCATGATTAGACTTAGAAAGCAGCCCACAGGCAGAACCCCTTAAGGACCAGGACTCTGGGACTCCATCTAAGCTGGCATCAGAGCGAACATGTACAGGGGTCAGCAAATAGAACAATAGGGTCACCGGCCCAGGGATGGAAGCAGGGGCTTGGGATTTGCAGAGAACATGGCAAGAGATGGAGCTGGAAACAGGAGCAGTTCAGGGACGAGCATTTGCTCCGTTAGTATTGTCTGAAATGTAAGCTCGAGTATACACAAATCCAGGTCCAATTGTTTTAATCTCTGGCTCTGGTGGTTGGGTAACCACGGTGTAACTGTCTGGGATGGCTCTGGTTCCCTGGGGCCACATCCTGCTCTGTGGATCCCTCAGGAGTAACTGTCACAAACTCAAGACCAGGGGAGGGGGGGGCCCCAAGGCTCAAGGCCTTTTCGTCCCACCCTCATCTGTGGATTTTTCCAGCTGCTTTTCTTGGCCCCAGGATGATACCCACAGGGATGCAGATGGGGGAAGGGGAGGCAGAGGAAACAGTGAAGTCAGAACGAGCTAGGGAAGAGAGAAATTAAGGTGGAGAAATGGCGCGAGTGGTCCAGCCATCTGAAACAGGACATCTTTCTAAGTAGTGGCTGTGCAGGGAATGGTGAGGTCTCAGCAGGCAACTTTCTCCTTTCCACCCCAACGGAGGAGCACTGGGGTCCTGACTGTGGGCTGCTTCCTTCTAAGACTGGGCTGAAGCCTAGGAACCCTGCAGCCAACATCTGGAGGCAGGATCATGTCTGCTAACAAAGGCTGGTGGGTGCCACCTGAAGACGAAGATAGTGTGTCGGAGAAGTTCCTGAGGAAGACTAGGGAGTCGCCACTGGTGCCTATAGGTGAGTGGGGAAAGGAGGGGATGGGGGCAGGAAGGGGCCTTCCCTTAGAAAACCTCTCCTAGGCCTTTCAAAGAATGAAGCAGAGAACTCAAGTGGTCCTACCCACTGAACAGTCAACAGCTAGAAGAGTGAACCAGTAGCAGAGCGAAAGATAAGGGGACACCACCTCACGATGAAACGAGGGAGTCTGGGTGGGTGGAGGTGGCAGCCAGCTGAGTGCACAGGATATAGGGAAACGCCAATGTCAGGAGGGGAAAGGAGCGGTGTGGGGTCCCCTAGGGCTTCCTTCCTCTAGGCCCTGGGAAAGTAGGAAAACAGCTGTCACACATGTGGGAGCCAACGGTGGTTAGACAAGGGCCGAACGGGGGTAGGGGAGTCCTGATGATGGGCCATTTGTATGTGGGGGAAGGGAGTCACTGGAGGAGGCAGCTACTTTGAAAATGCCATCTAGAGGAAAACGCAGTTGTCTAATAACCCTCCCACCCCCACCAAGGCAGCTAGCTGTCCATCCAGATGCCCAGTCTTTCTAGCGTCTCATCAACAGTGATGTGCTTGGTAGATGAGGTCCAAGGGTCATGTTCTCTGACTGCAGGCTTAGGAGGCTGCCTAGTGGTGGCAGCCTACAGGATTTACCGGCTGAAGTATCGTGGTTCCACCAAGATGTCCATACACCTGATTCACACCCGAGTGGCAGCGCAGGCCTGTGCTGTGGGGGCAATCATGCTAGGTGAGTGGCGTCACAGAACGAGAGCTGTGAGTTCTGACCGTTAAGGGACCATGATTTCCGGCTCCCTGTCAAGTCCTTGGGGAAATCCCCCCACAGAGACATTTTCAGGGCTCGTTAAATCTCCTGCCCCAGGCCTGTGGGGACAATGTGGTGTGTTTCATGAGTTTGTCCTAGAGGTGAGAAAAACGATGCAACAAAACAGAGGCTGAAGTTCTCTTCCTCTTTGGATCAAAAGGCAGACAGCTACTTACTGGCTGTTTGACAGCGGGCAAATCCCTTTCTCTGATCCTTGGTTTCCCCACGTGTAACGTAGTGACCACTTCTGGCGTGTCTGTATCATAGGTCGCTGTGAGATTTCTTAGAAATGCACTTGCAATGCTTTGCAAATTGTCAAAAGGGTTGTTTCCCAGGCTGTGTGTCAGGTGCTCGGAGCAGCTGCTGAGCCCTAAGGTAGAAAGCTGGACTCTCACGGGATGGGCGGGAGCCAGACCCCGGGGGGGGGGCTCTGCAGTTGCTCCTCCTCTCTGGGACCCCGGGAATCAGAGGATGGGTGAAGCTTTCGGTGCTAAGGGGTGTTTTTCTTCCTCCCTCACACAGGCGCTGTGTACACAATGTACAGAGACTATGTCAAGAGAGCAACCCAGGACGCGGGGGAGAAGTAGGTTTCTACAGCCAAGGGCAGCCAGACCCTCTCACATCAATCCCTGGTATGTTCCCAATAAAGGAATTTTGCAGAAAATTGACAGTCTCTTCTTCACCTGGGAAAGAAGATGAAGGGATTGGCAGTGGCTGGTGGGGGAGCTTAGAGCAAAGGGTTGGAGATCAGTCATGCCTCTGAACTTCAGGGCAATGGAAACTCTCAGCGGGGAAGAAAGAGAGGTGCAGTAGACCTCCAACCCCAGAAACCCAACGATTTCCAGCCAGCCCAGGCCCACCTAGAAAAGCATGGTACACAGGACGCCAGGAACGGAGTGGGGGCATTAATAGCCTCCATGCTCACGGGAACACTGGATTAAAAGGCTGCTTCCCTGCCTTGACAGGTGTGGCTCAATGGATAGAGCGTCGGGCTGTGGACTGAAAGGTTCTGGGTTCGATTCCGGTGGAGGGCATGTACTTTGGTTGCAGGTTAGATCCCCAGTAGGGAGTATGCAGGAGGCAGCTGATCGATGTTTCTCTTTCATCGATGTTTCTAACTCTCTATCCCTCTCCCTTCCTTTCTGTAAAAAAAGCCAATAAAAATATATTAAAAAATAAATAAAAGGCTGCTTCCCTGGAGACCCAGGCAGGAAGAAGGCTGCAGCTGGAAGCAGAGGCAGTGAAACCTCATGGGAGATGGCACAGATTTAGAACCCAAGGGCCAGGACTGGACTGTGCTGGAGGAGAGGGGGTGGAGTGGTCGGGATGAAAGCAATAGAGAAAGGCAGAGGTTAGAATATTCTGTTCACTTATAAACCACGTCTAAGGTCACACATGTAAAAAAAAATTCCATGTACATTCTGAGGACAGGGCCTCCTGGGGTTAAACACTTTCACCCCCTCCTCCTTCCCTGAGCCAAACTCCTCTCTGTTCCCTGGGAGTGGAGTCAGGCACAGGCCACAGAAGGAACCAGGAGGCCGAATGGGCCCCCCTCACTGGGCTCTGGGTTGGAGGCTCTTGGTTGTTCAGGACGGCCACAGCAGCTCCCAGACACTCTGACAACATGGAGTCCAAGTCGCATGAGGTTCCAGCTGCCAGTCCAGAATGCAGCCCACTGCAGGGAGCAGAAGCCGCTAGGGGTCCTGGCATTCACATGGGGTAATTGAGTACAACATCCTGCTTGGCGAGCTCCAGTAACATGGGGTCGTCGAAGAACTTGCTGATGCTCACGTCTTCACTCAGGCCCTGCAGAGGGTGGGGGCAAATGGAAAGAGTGAGTCCTGTGTGGTGTCTGAATGAGGTGGGGGCCATCTGAGACCTGCGGTTGAGCAGGAAGCTGGTGGTGGCAGGGGATGAACTGTTAGCCAGGCTGTTTCAGGAGCCCTGCCTTTAGGGCTTTGTCACTGGGGAGCAGGTCTGACTGCCTAAGGCCAGTACAGATTGCATCTCCATGTTGTACAGTAAATTGCTTAGTCTTTGGGAGATAGGTCCAAGAGTAAGAAATGAAGAGATAAAACGCCTGCTGAAACCCCTGGGGGTTGAGGGTGGTGACAGGTCTGAGGGGACACACACCTTTCTACGACGGGTTTTGATCATGAATTCCCGGGCCAGGTGAGGAGCTGGCTGTGGCTCCAAGGGGCGGATGACAATGCTCTTATCCAGAGGATCCCCAGGAACAATCTGAAAGGTGAAGGGGTTTCAGAGGGTGTGGAAGCAGGACTCTGAGGAGGTGGGAAAATCTCCGTCAGGACTTGGAAGGGGAACAGGTCATAAGGAATTGGCCTTGTACAGGCAGGAGGCCAAGTCGGCCGGCCTGCCCCGTTTTCTCACCTGCCAATGGTGAAACACAGACAAGGAAAAGGCCTGCCCCTGCGTGTGAGTCCGCAGATCAGTCTCAAAGCCAAAGGAGTCGATAGCCGGGATGAAAGCTTTGATGGTGTAGAGAGGGGAGCCTGGAATGGGGGCGTCCTGAGTCACGTGCCCCCTGAGACAGAACAACAAAGGCTGAGTCAAAAGCAGAGAAGCAACCTGCCCTCAAATACACCCCAAAGTGGACCCTCCATGAAAGAAAGAACGACTGTGGATGCCCTGCAGGAGACAGCGGGGCTGGGGTCTCATCTAACCCCCTGTGGGGGCCCAAGCGGAGCAACCTTGGGCCAGAGTGGGAACGCGGTTGCATAAGGTTTACAGAACTTTCCCCAGAGCTCTCTGAGGAGGGTTGCCCAATAAATAACAAATCTCAAATCTTAATCTGCAGGAAAGCTGGGGATTTCCTCATTCCTACTCCTATTTCCTTCTGCAAAAAATCAGCTCATTAGGTTTCAGGAGTGGAGAGTGTGGGAGGCTGGTCCCTCCATGGTAGCCGAGTGACTTCCTGCTCTGCCCGTCCTCTGTGTCCCTAACACGCGGGCTGCTCACCTGCGCCTGGCCAGGACCGTGTAAACAGCGGAGACACAATCTGCAGGGGCCTGGACCTCTACAAAGTAGTAAGGCTCCATCAGGCGAGGCGTGGCCTGCAACAGAGCATCACGAAGGGGTTCCTCAGCTTGGGGAAGGCTGAGGACTTCCTGCCTGGGGGAGCAGAGCCCGCACTTACCATGAGGAAGGCAGAATAGACGACTCTCCTGGCCGTGGGGATGATCTGGCCCCCGCCCCGGTGCAGGGGCTCTTGGGCAACCACTGCATCTAGGATCTTAAACTTGACATTTCGAATCACTGAAAAGGAGATGGACAGCTGATTAAGCAGTGGCTCACGGCCAGAGCAGCAAGGAGCCTCTTGGAGCTCTACAGCTGTCTTGCGGCCACAGAAGGAAAGGTACAAAATTGCCCTGCAGATGGGTATTCTGATAGGCTACGCAAGGCCTGTAGCAAAGAGGTCAGCAGTCGAGCATACATATTTAGTGTCTGTTTCAGACATTGTAAAGTTTCCCGAGAAGTTTATGGCTTCTTCTGCAGACATTTAATTATTTTTGGATAGAGAAGAAATCCTAGGAATTGCATATTTGTTCCCATTAGGTCCGATCCTGGTCTATAAACCACTCCAATCCCATCCTCGTTTTGAGACAGCTCCTCAAACTTATTCCTTCTCGGGAACGAGGAACGAAAGTCAACCTAGAAGTGACTTCATTCCTAGGATGTACTAAGTGGTAGCAAAGGAGAGGGAGGGAGAGAGGCAGGAAACAGGCTCAGGACATGGGATGGCCCTGCTGCTTGTCCTGCTGGGTCCCAAGGATAAGCCCACCCACCGCCTACACCCTAGAGGACTGAGGTGGGGGAGGCGGAGAAGCTGGCAGACTTACACTCGTCACAGAGGGGTCCCTCCCTGGTCCCCCACTGGAAACCCTGGACGATGCTGTCCTTCACTGAGCCGAGAAGAGCCTTGTCCACCTGCACAGAACAGAAGGGCCCTTTAGTGGTGACCCTGGCACCAGAAGACACAAAACACTTTCAAGAAAAGAAGAACACTTTGTAGTGTCTTCCACTCGAGCTAACAGACCACCACGAGGCTCCCATCAGTTCTCCGGTACCTCAGAGGGCAGGGTATCATCCACCAGGATGTTGGGGCCAGTGGCATCGGGGCCAAAAGCCCAGATGGAACGGGCAGCCAGCAGATCCCAATCGTACTTGGTTTGGAAGAACTCGCCCAGCTTCTTCCTGGGGAAGGAGGAGACGAGGAAGGGCTCAGCCAGCTCTGTGATTGCTGGCTCCTGGGGCCACGGGTCCTGCCTCTCTGGACAGTCACCTCACCCCACCCACGCTGCGCCCAGGACAACAGCAAAGTGGGAGAAACAAATGACTTCCCAGAAGAATGGGGGGCGTTAGAGACCCAGCAGGTAAGTACGGTGCCCTGCCCTGTCTCCCTTCAGCCCGGGCCTGAGAGCTGTGTTCTCGCCTGTTCCACGTGATCTGGACCACTTCATTCTCGATGTCTTCAGCAAGGCCCTTTTCAAGAGGCTCAGCAATCATGGTGATCTTGTTCCTAGTTAGAGAGGAAGTGAGTAACGAGGTGGGTGAGCAGGGCTAGCAGAAGGGTCATTTCTGAGAAAAGGGTGAGAGGAACAGATAAGACAATGACATCAGTGAGAACCACAGGAGCGGAGTACAGTCAAAGGAGCTTATCTTTTTTCTCATTAGAATCTACTCCTCTCTTTCTCTCCTTTTTAAAGTATATTTTTATTTATTTCAGAGAGGAAGGGAGAGGGAGAGATAGAAACATCAATGATGACAATCATTGATCGGCTGCCTCCTGCATGCCCCACACTGAGGATTGAGCCCACAACCTGGGCATGTGTCCTTGACCGGAATCGAACCCAGGACTCTTCAGTACGCAGGCTGACGCTCTATCCACTGAGCCAAACCAGCCAGGGTGAATCTATCACTCTTTATGAAAGTAAGGTTTGGGGCAACATTTACATAGAAAGGAGCAATGACGATTGCAAGTCATCCTGGCGTAGAAAGTCTTATGGCAAAGGACTTCATAAGATCATGTCCAAAGGCATGATGGATCAGAGGCCTGGGCTAACACTCAAGTATTCTAAGCACCCCCATCCCAAGACTGTGGGGTCTCTATTTCCACAGTGTTTGTGATTGTGGTGGGGCTGGTGGGGAGGGGAGGGTGTCAGTCCAAGGGACACTTACTTCTTATTGGGTGTTTCAGCAAAGCACTTGAGAGAGGATGTTTCTACCACAGTCTCACAAAAGGTAACCACAGGGTCGGCCACCTGGTGGGAAACAAGATAAATGATCAGGCAAGGTCTCGTTTTGTTGGAAGGATGGCCTCCTGCAAAGGGAATTCTGAGGGCCCCTTGACATGACCTCTGCGGGAACCCCCCTTCTTAGCCAGCATCAGTGACAGATACAAAGCAGGCCAATCACCATCGCTAAGAAGCCTGCGGGAACTCAGTGTAGTGCGCTACCTATGTTCTGGAGTCCAAAGTACACGGGATCAAATCAGATCTGAATTATAGTCCCCCAAGGTACCCTTCACCATCCATTGAGCCGTCCCTCCACCATTCACTGAATCACCCCTGCAGGTCTGTCAGAGCTGGTACTAGAGACCGCCTGGGGATTACCCCTTCTGTTCTCAACCTGGGACTTTTCCCTGAAGCTCCCACTGGCCCTGGCCTGTACCTGGGAAACCCAGCATCTTATACAGCACCAGTCCTGGGCACATCAGAAGATTCTGCTTGAGGGTACTCACTCCCACCACCCTAGGGCCCTGGACAAAATGTGTCTCTCAGCTGGGACACTGAGGCCATGGAAGGGCAGTTTAACTGAGGGGCTGTGTCAGGCTTGACAATGAATCCAGGAGCAGCAGGCCTACTCTCACCTTGAAACCATTCGCTCTGCGCCTTAATCACCACAGACAAATTAACTGTCCAACTTTTTTTTTTTTAAACAATGACCAAGAATGATTTTGGCTTCGGAGCGTTGACTTTAAATGCATGACACTGAGAACAGCCCTGCAAAAGGGGGCAAACCAGGTCTCAAATATCTTCCCGTTTAGGGAGCAACAGGTCATGCTTTTCTGAAACTCATCTCCTCTCGTAGGGCACCCTCTTCCCTTGGTTTCCAGGGGAACCTAGGGTTTAGATGCTTGTAAAATCAGCCTGGAGCCGTGAGCCCAGCGTCCTGGCCAGGCAGGCACCCAAGAGAGGGGCTGCTGCTTTACCTTGATGTCTATCTCGGAGTACATCTTCCGCAGATCGTGCATCACACAGTCCAGGTAGAGCTCCCCAGTCCCCAGAATCACGTGCTCACCAGACTCTTCCACCTGAAACACAGCAGCCCTGCTGTTCACAGCCTGGACCCTGTTGTGTCAGCAACAGCACACAGACACAGAATCAAGGCTGGAACTCAGCCACTGCTCACTGTCGGTTCCAGCTCTTCAAGAAGGAGCTAAGTCCTATGAGTAAGTCCTCAAGATCCCTGGATCACTCAGGACAGTGCTACTGGATGCGATGAGGTCACCCATTTTACTACCATCTCATAAATTTAGGGAAAATCATGCCCTATGTCTGTGGACATAAGCTGACCTTTTTTTCAGCCCTGGCCAACTACTCAGGAAGGTATGCTGGCGGGCTTGAGTGCAGAAGGATCAGAGTGACTCACTTTTTCCTATTATCTAGAAAATTAATTCAAAGTGTACTCTATAAGAAACATCCCTTTCCCATCTATACACTTGTGAATGCTGCACACACACGTGTTCCTCCCCCCATCCCAAACATGGGTCTCATCCTGCCTTTAAATGCAGCAACAGGGATTAAGTCCCGACACAGGCCGTTGGAAGCAGCAAATCAGAGGCACCCGATGGACACGAACTGCAGGCAGCACAGATGACTTAGCTGGGGCAAGTAGGGCGTGGCAGCTGCAGGCCTCGGGCCTACCTTGGTGGTGAGGGACGGATAGCTCTTGTTGACCTTGCGCAGACCGTCCAGCATCTTGGGCAGCTCTGAGGGGTTGACTGGCTCCACAGCAATCTTGATAACAGATGTGGTGTTGAACTTCAAGGGCCGGAAAATCTGAGCCTGAGATCCAAAATGCAGAGGAGTGAGGACACCCGGCCTGAGTAGGCACCGAAAGTGTGGACATAAGAGAAGCTGAGGACCTACTTAGGAACAGACTCTTCTCCCACCAGGAGCCTCGGGGCTGCTTGAAGGCAACCTGAAGGGCCATTTATTGCTGTGTGTTTTGGCAGAACAGAGAGACGGGAAAGAATAAAAGGCCTTCCTCCTAATTCCTAGCACCTGAGCAGACTCCAGGGAGACGCCAGCAGGGTCAGAAGGCTGAGCCTGGGCTGAGGCCTGGAACTAGGAAATGGCAGTGACTCTGGGTTAGTCCCCTGCTAGTTCTGGGGCTACTTATAGCTCACGTGTGCCGTGGCCTCCTGAGAAACTTTACCTCCTCATTGCCTCGGGGTTCAGTTATGGTTGCCGTCTTCACAATTGGCTGATCGACACCTTCAATCAGAACCCAGTTGCCAGCAGGAACGCGGTTCACCTCAATGTGATACCTGGAGCGACACCCAATAAGCAGCCATGACATTTGGGCAGAATACTCATGAGCACGTGCTCGGTGCCTGCTGTGTGCCAGGCCCTGAGCCAGGAGCAGCGGTCAGGCGAACAGATACATTCTAGCGGGGAGGGGTGCAATAAACCATCGGTCTCATAACCACGCGTATGTCCTTACAAACTGGTAAGAGCCATGAAAAGAAGTGTAAGGGACTAAATGAGGAATAGACAGGAAAAGCTAATTCCTGTTGGATGTTGGTGGTAAGCAAGCCGCTCTCAAAGGCATGGGATGTAAGGAGATGCCAGAAGCGCCACAGAACACATTGCAGCTGTCCTAGCTCTTCGATCTTCTCCTGCCTTCTAGCGGACGGGCTGGATTTGGAGGGGGGAAAGGGGCCTCGGTGAGGCGCAGCAGCCACGAGAGGAGCAGGAGTGCCCGGTTCTGCTTCCTAGCTGGGACGCTACATTCAGGAGCCGACAAGCTACCCAGAAGCCCAAGCTAAATTTTATTCTGCAGATGAGGGTGCTATAAGGAATCCAGTTAAAGAATAATCAGTGGAGGCTGGGGAACAATTTCTCTTGGGAAGAAACGTTACAGTTGTGACTTAAGGAACACAGTAGAGAAAGAGGGGATTCAGATGAGTGAAAGCAGAAACGCTGCCACGGAAAGTTCCCGTAAGCCATCCGACACAAAGGCAAGGCTCTCGGCATTGTCCCAGCATAGCTGCCTTTCGGGCCTAGCGACGTCGGGTAGTAAGAACTAGAAGCCAATAGAGCTGCTGAGGGAGGGTCAGCTTAGTCCCTGGCGGAGGGAGCCAGAAAGCAAATGTGTTTCCAGGGAGGACCACCCCTTGCAGCTGCTTGGGACAGTCCCAGTACAGCTGACAAGCAGGCCCGAGAGGCTCTGGTTAGCAGTACCTGGCCACAGAGATCCAAAGGCGGCCGACGGTGCATATCTGGGAGTCCTCCTCATCCTCCAGGGTGTAGTTCTCCCCCAGCACCTTCACAGGCTGCCCAGCATGGATGGTACCACTTAGCACCCGGCCAAAGGCATGAAACTGAACTCCATCATCTGTGCTGTACATCTTGGTAGTGTGGCACATCAAGGGACCCTGGAGGAGGGGACAGAGTGCAGCCTCACCCACACATACTCTCTAGGTAAGTACCTCCCCCCACAGCAATGACAGGAGCTCTATGAGGAGTAGTCCAGACCTAGAGGATGTGGCGACCTCCAGGAAAATTCCAACCATGCTCCCCCACTCCCCCCGCTTATTAATAGACGTCAAAGGCATAGGAGAAAAAAACGATTTTCCTTTTCTCTGGGGAGATGAGGGAAATAGGGGAAAAAAGCAGGTTTAGGATGGCAGATTGGCACTGTTAACTTGCATGATTATAAAACAAAATTGCCCCAAATTTCCTCCAAAGATTTAACTCACAATTCTCAATTGGCTGTATGTTTATGCTAAGAAACTAGACTGCTGAAGGAATGTCTGGGAAAGTTTTAGAAAAGCCAGGGCTGATCAGATCAGCAACCATTTGTTGAATCTTTAATAACTGGTAGGCACCACAACACTTCCTTAATCTTACTTAATTCTCCTAATGACGACACATATTATTATCCTCATTTCACAGACCAAGACCCTCAGCTGAGAAAGACTGAATAGTGTTGCCAAGATCACACCATTCGCAGCAGTAACATCAGGCTTTGAATTCGGGTCTGTGCTCAGGGGGAGGGGCAAGCAAACGGGGAAGAAGGCATCACTCTGTAACCAGAAAACACTGTCCCTGCAGAGGAGGGAAGAATCAGAGAGCTCCAGGGAGCTCCCTTCCCTTACATCAGGGTCACAGTCGCTCATGGCCTCGCCGAGGTCAGAGTCCACGCCGCCAGTGTAAGTGTGCTCGATCTTGGGCTTGGCGCCCACCTTTGGAGAAGGGATGTGCTGCACACACATGTCCACAAAGCCTGTGGAGGAGAGAAGGCCGTTACTCTACACCCTCATGGGGGGTTGGGGAAGGTGTGTGTGTGTGTGTGTGTGTGTGTGTGTGAGCGGTGACATACTCATCCACTCATGACACCATGATTTTAGGGGGAAGTGATACCCTATTTCCTGGGCGTATGATGCTAAAAGGCTGGAGTCACACTGATACCAGGAAGCACAAGCAGCAGGTCTCAGTGATTCCTTGGAACTCAGCTGACAAAGATTTTCAAGTATCTCTATCAACCCATGACCTTTTATGGAATATAAGCACTTACTGCACACTTACACGGAACCATAAGCACCCAATCTCTTCCCCTTTGGCAAACATTGCATATGTTTCTGTTATCCTGGTTTTCTAACAGCCAGTAAGTCATGCAAAAAAGAAGCTCCATTAGCATCTTGGGGTAGGCATGTCTGCTTTCAGTGGTGGCTCCATGTTAGACCGAGGACCAGCCCAGAGTGACTATTAAAACGATGCACGCTGCAGACTCAGACACCTACATCCCACTACACTCAGACTCAAGAAATGGCCGAGGGGCCTCTCTACCATCACTTTTTCCTCTCCTTTATTTTACAGACGCGCAATCAGTCACAGAATGACTGGCCCAGGGTTATCCTATGGAAGAGCAGGATCAAGACTCAGGTCTCTCATGAACCAGCCCAGGGCCCATTCTCCTGTATCCCCTGCCTTTTGTATAACTAAATCACAGAGGAGACAAGCTCAGGGGAGAGAGGAATCTGTGTCTACAAACTGTCTCCCAAGTACTCGCCAGGTGCTTTTCCCACTATTGCACATCACCGACGAGTTCACTTTCCTGACAGTCCCCTGGCAAAACACCAGGACCTCAGTATCTGCATCCCCATTTCTTTACTCGCATGCTTCTCCTGGTAGGGAAATGTCACTGCTTTTTTTAAAAAAAATATATTTTATTGATTTTTTACAGAGAGGAAGGGAAAGGGATAGAGAGTTAGAAACATCGATGAGAGAGAAACATCCATCAGCTGCCTCCTGCACACCCCCCATTGGGGAGGTGCCCGCAACCAAGGTACATGCCCTTGACCGGAATCGAACCTGGGACCCCTGAGTCCACAGGCCGACGCTCTATCCACTGAGCCAAACCGGTTAGGGCGAAATGTAACTGTTTTTGTTCCCCAAAAGACAGAATTCTTGGTACCGCCCACTAAGGAAAGCAACTAGGAAAAACCCAGGAGCTCCATGTCCTGACCTTATTTCAGGGCCTCAGATCTCTGACCCGCTGTGGGTTAGGGAAAAGTTCTCCCGACACCCGGGACATAATGATAGAGCTCCGTGTTACCTGTGAATTCGCCGAAGAACTTTTTGCAGACTAGCCTGAGCAGGGGGCGGATGTTCAGCTTTAGCTCCTCCTTGGTCAGGTGGATGCCCAGCTCGTCCAGGGTCCTCGGGAGGCTGGTGTCCACGTCCCCCACAACCTGTGACAATACCAGACACAGCTGTAGTGACAGCCCCACTGTGGTGCTATGGAGAAGGGAGGGCCACCGGGCCATCTGAACGGTAACTGCACTAGGGTCTTGTCTAAAGGGAGAGCTTTTGGCAAGAATGATTTAATGTCAATAAAACCTTTGGTACCAACACTGGGTGAAGCAGGCTTGGGTAAATGCCCACACCAGCCCATAAAGCTGGAACTCTCAGATGCGTTATCAGTGCTGCCCCCTGGTGTCTGAAAAGCAGCATCTCATCCCACTCAGGCAATCCCTTAACCTCCCCTAGAGACTTCTCAGATTGCGAGGATCACTGCACTGGAAGGAACCAAAAAAGGTCACTTAGCATTCCGTCGGCTGCCAGGGCAGGCCCAGCCGAACCATCCCCAGCAGACTCAAGGTCTCTCCCAAGACAGACTCTATAAATTTCTTTTATTAATCCATTCCGGCCTGCCACAAGGTATGATTTTTTTTAGCACTAATAAATTTGAATCATTATTTTTGTCTTGTTGCTGTTTTACTATTTTTAAGCTGGAATGACCACACACATTTTGTGTGTTTGTGTGTGTTCACCCTGCACAGTACTTACTCAACACGTGCATATTTTGTAAACTGTCTGTATGAAAATTCTTTCACAAAATTATTACTTTTAGTTCTGCCTTTCAGGGAGCCAATTCACACAAATATAACATTATAATCTTTTCGCCGGAGCATCCCATATGTTTAACTGTCTGATGCCTCCTGTTCAAGCTGACAAACATCACATACATATGTGCCCAGAAGAGTCATTAAATCCAAGCCCATGCTGCCATTCTGCTAATGGCTGCAAAATGCTTCATTTCATGGGCTGTACCACAATTCACTTAATCAGATTATCACTGAAGAACATTTAACTGATTTCCAGGCTTTAAATTTTTTTCTTACTGTTATAAATAATGCCATAACAAATAAATATATATAAAGACTGGAGAACTTTCACAATTATACCTGTAAGTTAAATCTCCGTAACTGAAATTGTAAGTTCTCAAGTGGCACATGTTGTTGTTTTTTAATATATTTTATTGATTTTTACAAAGAAGGGAGAGGGATAGAGAGTTAGAAACATCGATCAGCTGCCTCCTGCACACCCCCCACTGGGGTTGTGCCCGAAACCAAGGTACATGCCCTTGACCAGAATCGAACCTGGGACCCTTGAGTCCGCAGGCCGACACTCTATCTACTGAGCCAAACCGGTCAGGGCGAGTGTCATGTTCTTTTAAATAGTCAAAACCTTTGCACAAATCTGTTTAGGTTGTGCCTTTTCTTTCTTTCGTACATTGCCCTGTCACTCGAAATTCAACAGCACTTAGAGGACTCGTGTTCTAGATCCAGAAGACTGGTGACCAACCATCGTCAGACGCAGCAATACAAAACTGAGCAGGCCGATAGGCAAGGAGTCCAAGTTCACCCTGTGCTTAGAGGGGCAGACCTAACTCGGTGGCCCGCACGCTCACCTGAGCGAGGATCTTGTACAGGGGCTCCAAGATAAACTCCACAAAGCTCCTTTGTGAGCTGCTGGTCGGGGCCTTTTTGGTGAACTTTCGCCTGAAGATAAAAAAAGTTATGGGTGATCCAGGAAGAAGACGACAGTGTCACTGACCTCCAGGGTGTACTTCCCAAGTTCTAAGCAGGGCTGAGGGGAAGAAATGTGTGTGTGAGAGCATGACATTTCCAGCCTCCTGACAGGGCATATGGACATGACTCTCATGAGTGCCTGCACTGAGCTGTAACAACTCAAGAGAAACCACCTCTCCCCTTGTTAGAGCTCAGGAAACCAGCTCTCTTAGAGGAGGAAACATGGTAGCTCACGTCTAAGAAAAAGGTAGGTTTTAATCTTCAGAACTCTGTCTGTCCTCACTGGGAAAATGGGTAACCTTCTAGGGTCACTTCCCACACCCTACTTACGTCTTAGGGTTGAAGTAGATGTCACCCCACAGTCTTTTAGCAAATTCCTGGTAGTTAATGTCACCTGTAGGAGAACCAAACAATTATGTTCTACTTAGCAAGGAAAACTATTACTCAGAATGTTCTTTCAGGTGCACAGGTGGTTTGTAGCTGAGGAATTCTAGCACCTTTCTTTCCGAGGTCCAGACATTTCCTTCCACCCAGACCGGCAGACGAGGACACAGACACACAAAGGACAAGGCTGGCCCAAAGTTGGCAAGTCTATGCTGGAGCCAAAGCGAGCACCCAGGTGGCACTCCGTCTCCAGCAAGCACAGGACGGAGCTGCAGGCAAGGTACAGTTTTTATTCTTCCTTTGACGGAACAGGCTCGACTGCCTATTTGTCATCCTCCGTCTGCACCTGAACACCCTCCCTTCCAGAAGTGGAACCCAGTGGGTCCCGCATTCTTCCCCAACCCACCGAAGCTCTCTTCTGCTGCCAGCGTGGGCAACCTCCCACTGCAGTGCCACATGGCTCTGACTGGCCCCAAGCCTCCAGAAGAGAGGTACCCAGCCCGCTGGAGAGAAAATAACAAAGCCAACCTTTGTCTCATCTTTTTTTTTTTAAATTGATTTCAGAGAAGGAGAGGGAGAGAGAGAGGGAGAGAGAAACATCAATGATGAGAGAGAATCATTGCTCGAGCCCACAACCCGGGCATGTGCCCTGAGTGGGAATTGAACTGTGACCTCCTGGTTCATAGGTCAACGCTCAACCACGGAGCCACACATTTGTCTCATCTTTTCACAAGACTTTTAGTTTGACTGCAACTGCTAATCCTGGTCTGACCGAACTAAGCAACTGTAGCCTTTAAAATTCAAGATTTTCTGAGTCAAGAACTCCTATAACATTCAAATAGGTTACTCATGTCACCAACTACCTTGTGGATATTTCCACCCAGATACTGTTCTCTCTCACTTGCGATGGCATAAAAGGAATTCATCCCCTTTTTCTGAAAGTCCCATTCCCCTTCAGACTTTCCTGTCTTTCAGTGGGGCTACCACTGGCACTTCATCCAGGCTCAAACCACTTCGTTAATTACACTATTATTAACTGAAACTCTCCCTCCTCTGTGACCCACCATGTCTTTACACACTTCCCTAACTGCACTCCACATATGTTGTATTATCATCACTGGACTGAGCTGCTTCAGTTCGCACAGGAACTAGGCCTAGTGCCTAACAGAAGTTAAATAAAAGTTGAAATAATGAGCAAACATCTCTCCAATTAATTCCCTCCTTCTCGGTCTCACAGATAACATTAAGCCAATGCTTACAATCCTGTGTCTGAATGTTGGCGAGAAATGTTTAAGCAGATGTCCCTTCTTGCACCCTTTCCTGTGTCTGGCCTGTCCTCCATCAGCTGTGCATACATCACCCACCCCTGTCTTTGATACTGAATAGCTCCCAACTGCCTACAGGTAAAGTCTAAATTCCTTAACTTTACATTCCAAAACTCCTCAATGTGGTCCCGGCCCACCTGCCCGCAGTTTTACTCAAACTCTTCTCCTGGGTGAAAGTGTCTACCTACTCAACGGCCCAGGCCTTGGGCTGCCACCACCTGCCCTTGCACTCCTTTCCCAACCCTGCAAGTCTGGCATTCCTGGCTCCCTACTGCCCACTTGGTTAAGCCTCATGTCCCTGAAGCCTTCCTGGCCCCTAGGTCATTGGAGCCGATTTCCCCTTCTGAATTCCCTAACCGCAGCTACCTGGGACTCAGCCCACACCACCTTACACTGCCATCCAGTACCCACAGGATGAAGTTCCTAGAAGTCAAAGACTATTATCATGCTGCTGTATTCCTAGCAGGAGGACATGGTATCAATTTGGGCAGTAGGGGGCGGTAGATAGAAAAAGCACCAAAGCAGATTCTAGTTCTAAGCGGTCAGTAACTTCTGGGCATAGCTTTCCCACATGTAAATGAAGGGGGAAACTCACTGATCTCTGATACTCTTGTCAGGGCTGACTTTCTGCAGGCCTACACGTGGTTTTGCATGCTAACAGTGTCGGAGCACAGCGATGGCCCCTTCACAACAATGGCCTCTAAGGATGAGTTAGTCAGTTCTCCCGAGGCTCTCCATCTTCCATCAGAAATGGAATCACTAATGCATTATAACTATAAAAAAGGGCTTGGATTTTGCTTTATGTCCTGACACAAACAACATTCAGAAACGTAACCTGGAATCCCGTTCAGAATTCACTTACTGTCCATTTATCCTTTTTTGTTTTTTTAAAGAATCACCTGGAAACAACAAAAATATATGTCCAATGATGGGAAAATGGTTAAGTTATAGTACAAATACACAGTGGGCCAATGGGCAGTTACATAAAATAATTTTTACAAATAAACTTTAATAAATCGTTATGATCTAATGCTATGTGGACATTTATCCTGTACTAGTGCATGTAAAATAGGATCTCATTTACCTAAGACACTAAACAGAGAAAAAAGGAACTTCAATAAAATGTTTATAATGGCTATGATAATGAGGCTTTGGGTGACTAAATTTTACTGTATTTTCCACTTTTCTGCAATGAAAGTGTGATAAGTATGTATGCATATATTCAAAAGAAAAAAAAAGACCAAGTTTTATTTGCCCATTTTTTTTTTCACAGAGCAAGCGTATGCACACTGAGTGTGAGGCAGGACAGCTGACTGGCGGGAACAGAACCGTGGCGCGCCAGCACCTGCCAGCTGTGAGACCTCTAACAAAGCCTGTCTCCTCAGCTCTAAGAACGGGATGACAGCCTGGCCGCGAGGCTCAGCTGGTTGAAGAGTCTCGTGCATTGAAAAATCGCGTGTTTGATTCCCAGTCGAGGTACACACCCAGGTAGTAGGCTCCACCCATAGTTGGGGCGCGTATGGGAGGCAACCGATTGATGTTTCCCTCTCACATCGATGTTTCTCTACTTTCCTCTCTCTCTAAAAGAATCAATGGATACATATTCTCGGGTGAGGATTAAAAATGAAATAAAAACAGTGATAATGACCCTTCTAATGAAGTACAGAATTTGACACACGACACAGGACATGGTGCCTAATGGAATCTGAAGAAACTGAGGAGGCACAGAGGTACAGAGGAGTGCAGGAGCCTCTTGAATGGGATTCATCCCAGCAGAGAATCACCCGCACTGACTGCATATCACGAGTTCTTCGGTAGGTCTACAAACTTCCTACCTGCCTAGACATGGCTGGAAAGCCAGCTAGAACACTACTGAGGGCGGCTTCATCTCGGAGGAAGAGATCTGAAGGGGCTTTGTGAGTGTAGATAGTTCCTGTAGGAGAGTCTTATTCCTAAAGGAGCTCTTTCTTCATTCTTCCTAACTTACCTTTCTTGTTCTAGTGATTGGAAACCACTGAGCCCAAGGAAAGGGTCTAGGGGCCAAAAAAAGCCCGAAATGTGAGAATAACAGTTGATTGAAGCCAATTTCTAAAGCATTCAGCAGGAAAGACACACAGGACCCTGGGGAAACTGGCGAGACAGACTGCCAGCCAGAGCTTACCGAACGTGTCAGCATAGATCTTGGCGAAGGAGCCCAGTGTGAAGCAGATGCTGTACTGGGAGCTGGAGAAGCAGACATTGCCCAGGAGTGGGGACAGGATCAGGTTCTCGTCAGTGGAATACATGCTGAAACAGAGACGGCCGTGAGTGCACAGCCCAGCCGACACACCAGGGGAAAGGGCAGAGACCCAGCGTCACAGCCTCTCCAGCCCTTGCCAGCCAATGGGCTTACATAATACAGTCGGCTTTGCCAACAGCCGGGTCCAAGAAAGTGACATGATGAAGCTGTCCCCCAACTCCCAGTAACAAGTGGGAACACTCGGCACGATCTTGGAGAAGTTAATTGCACCGGACAGACAAGGGAAAACTTGGAGGATAGAGACAAAGGTCTCAGAACACAGGAAATGAGTCTAATGCGATCGGAGAGAAGTACATTCTGGAGAAATCTCAATTTTACAAACACAAGTAGACAAACACCAGTATAAATGCATGAGTAAAAGAAAAAGTAACTTTGCTCCCCATTCCCACCACCCTAAAGATCTTACTTCTTTTTTGTTTGGCTTGTTTTTATTTATTTTATTTTTTAAAATATATTTTTATTGATTTCAGAGAGGAAAGGAGAGGGAAAAATAGAAAATTAATGATGAGGGAGAATCATTGATTGGCTGCCTCCTACACACCCCTTTCTGGGGATCAAGCCAACAATCCGGGCATGTGCCCTTGACGGAATCGAACCCGGGACCCTTCAGTCTGCAGGCTGATGCTCTATCCACTAAGGCAAACTGGCTAGGGCTTGTTTGGCTTGTTTAAAAAATTTGTGTTAAAACTTTGTGTCTTGCCCTAACTGGTTTGGCTCAGTGGATAGAGTGTTGGCTTGCAGACTGAAGGGTCCCAGGTTCGATTCTGGCCAAGGGCATGTACCTTGGTTGTGGGCACATCCCCAGTAGGAGGTGTGCAGGAGGCAGCTGATTGATGTTTCTCTCTCACCGATGTTTCTAACTCTCTATCCCTCTCTCTTCCTCTCTGTAAAAAAATCAATAAAAGATATTAAAAACAACAACAACAAAAAAACCCATACAAAACTTTGTGTCTTATATGCATAATCCATTGACACAAATAATAGAGTGCTTAAGGCCTGGGGTGGAGAGAGGGGGGGGGTAGGAGGGGGTCAATGGGGGAAAAAAAGGGAACATATGTAATAATTTCAACAATAAATTATTTAAAAAAACTGTGTCTTAAAAGTCATGCAGAAGCAATAGCATCACAAGTTCACTAATATGTATAACAACATTAGTTGTACAGGGATCAAATCCACAACCCTAGCCTTACTACACAATGTTTTATGGAATTTCTTAGTTTAGAAATCAAAGTATTGGATTAAAAAGAACAGTCCCCTACTTCACTCCCAAGTTATGCTCCCCAGAGGCAACTGCTTTCAATTCTTTTAAAGTTGCTTTTAGAGCATTTACCCCCATATTTCTAAATTACATGTTTAACATGGCTATTTCTTGTTTAGAGGCTGAAACATAACTTCGTGACTTCCTATTCTGATTGATCGGGATTTGGTCCTGTGCCACCCATCTCCCTTTTTGAAGAATTTATCATTCCATATTTTGGATTCCTAATTATTTCAGGCTCAGCCCTTCCAGAGACAGGGAGGAGATAACCCTGGTAGTAATCAGTGCTGCAACCAGAGAAGCTCCTGCGCGGAAGTCTGTCTCCGGCCATGTAGGTAGTGCCTGCAATCCTCAACTGGAGAGGTGTTCTCTCAGTAGGACCATCTCTTCCTGGGCCCTTTAAGAGGCCCCAAGAGGTCATCCAGTACATTCTTCAGCCTACAGGTAACTGTCCTTAATTCACCTTTAACCTATTCTTCAAAGCCGCCCTGATACTGTACCCTAAGTCTTCCAACCACCACTCATACTTGTTAACGTAAGCCCTTGTAAACCTATCTCATAAAGCAGCTATCTCCAGAAACGGCTCCCTCACTTACTGAGTGCTAATAAGGTAACAGCAGCTGGCATTATCACTGATCAGTTACTGCTAAGCACGGTGCCCAGTGTGTTACATCACATATCAACTTAATTTCTTATAATATGTCATAAGGCAAATATTATTATCCCCTTTTACAGAAGGAGAAACTGAGGCTCTAAAAGCTTTAGTAATTTGCCCAACTTTACATGGCTGGTATGAGGTGAAGAAGAGACTGTTTCTAGAGCGCAAGGAACCGACCCCAATCCTGAACTGCGATGTGTGAAGACGTGTGCACAAGTAGTTAAGGCAGAAAGTGAAGGAAGCCAGGCCGTGGGGTCAGCTCCCGCAGAGCCATGCAGCGAGCTTCTGGCCCCATCCAATAAGCTCATCAACACACGCCAAGAAATCCAAGTTGCCTCCAGAGTTCAAGGTTAAAATTTATAAAAACCAGAGTCCCCGGGGACACTGCCACGGTCCCTGTACCTTATCAATCCATTGACCTCATCCACAATGTGGCGCAGCTTGTAATACGCGTCCGTGGGTGGCAGCTTCAGCTCCAGGATCAGCCGGTCGATCTTGTTGATGCACACGGTCACCGCCAGCCTCTCCTGCACCGCATGCTTGATCAGCCGCTCTGTGTTCAGCATCACCTGGGAGACACAGGCGGCGACAGCAAAGAGGACAGAAAGTCCAGCGCAAAGTCAAAGAGGGCACTATTTTACAAGGAAGCACTAGACTGCTGGGTGCAATGAGATGGCATCTTGCCCGAAGGCAGATTCATGAATAAATAAACTGATGATGCTGGGAGCCAGATTTCTCAGTGCTGGAGAAGGAGCAGAATTAGAAAGAACCCTCGTGCTGAAATGGAAGTGTAAGCATTAGGATAAGCGAATGCTTTCTTTTGTTTTTGCTGTCGATGACTTTCTAATATATGAGTAAAGATGGTTAGAGATACGTATGATGTACATCATTTGTGTTCAGTGAAAGCACCAGGAAGCAATGAGCCCCAGTAGGGAGGAATGTCCTCATGTCCTAAATACCAGTCCCCACTATACAGAGTCAGAGTTCCTTGGAGAAATGGCTGATTGGGGCAGGGAAAGTACAAGATGATTCTAGAACATCTTTTTGTGCCTAAAAGTAAGGAAGTACTTTTTTTAAAAAAGGATAGGACACGTCAAAAGGATAAAGAAGTCTGCCTGAAGGAGCTCTCACTAGCCAAATCTGGGATATCTAGAGTATCAAAACATGTAAGGATAGCAATGGATTTTAACCCACAGAGTAAAGTAAAAATCCATGTATCCACACTGATAATAAATGAGCAAATCGGGGAGAGGAGAAAGCTCTTCCTTACAGCAGAATTCCAACCAATACATACAGAAGGAATAAAAGAGTTAGACAATCACCACTTGCAACTATTATAAAAACAAGCTAGGAATAATGAATAAATGATACAAACTAGGAATAGAATGTATATCAGATTCAAAGTATTCCTCCACAAATTATGTATTACAAAGGGGAAAACTGTAATTTTACACTGAAGAAAGCTGACAGATCTGCCTTAATCAAGTGATCAAAGTTAACATCACCAATTCGATAAGGTGACATCATGGGCTCCTGGTGGGATGGACTAGAAAGCACACAACTACACTTAGGCAGTATTCCTTCCAAAAGTAACCTGACATAATCAAGAGGAAACATTAGAACTCCCAAGTAGACATTCTACAAAATAAATGGGGTGTACTCTTCATGTCAATGTCAAAAGACCAAGAAAGGTAACAGAATAGTTCTAACCAATTAAAAGAAACTAAAGAGACATAGACTAAATGCTATGCAGCATGGTATGTTAGGAAAAAAATTCTATAGAAGACATTATGAGACAATTAGTAAGACTAAGTTTTGTAGAAAAAGATCTGAACAACAATAATGTATCAAGGTTAAAGTGCCTGATTTTGGTAGCTGTACTATGGTTATGTAAATGAATGTCTTTGTTCTTAGGAAATACATTCTGAAATATTTTACTTTCAAATGGTTCAAGGGAAGAATACACACACGTGAGTATGTGTATACATGTACAGAAAGAATTACAAAGCAAATGAAGGTGAATTCTTTGTACTTGCAACTTTTCAATAAATCTGAAATTTTTCCTAAACAAAATCAATTTAATAAAGGCAATTCTGGCTCCCTCTGCTGCCTCTATCACTAATGACAACATAAATGAGGTTAGCCAATTTACCTAATCTTTCAGTTTAGAAATATAAAAGACACCCTGGGTCCTTTAACTCCAATTTCTCTTATGATTAAAAACATTCATTAATATTTAAAATCAGAGCATTTAAGCATAACCAATGGACACAAAACACTGGGGGGTAAGGGAGGCTGAGGGAAGGGCAGGGGGAAAAAGAGATATATGTACTAATCTTTGTAAAGCTTTATGTAATTCTAAAAAATGTAAAAATAACAAAAAAACAAAAAAAATAAAAATAAAAATAAAAAATAAATAAAAAATAAAAAAAATATTTAAAATCAATTTATATGAATATACTCACTTCCCTTCCTTTTCTTTATATTTGTCATTTTATCTCTTTTCTGAATAGCAATGGGTCCTTATCGTTCGTTTTAAACTTCACTGAACTGAGAACTAATTTTGAACTTCATTTATTTCCTTAGTTTTAGAGCAAATATGAGCCTCACTCCCACAGACTCTCATGTTCTCTGATTTCCAGCTTGCTCAGTGCTCTGGGCATTGTGGGTGGGGCAAACCTAACAAGGAGTAGGGTCCAGACTCACGCCCTCGGCAGCATCGATGAAAAGCACCACTCCATCTGAGATGCGCAAGCCAGCCGTGACCTCATCAGAAAAATTCACATGACCTGTAAAGCAAATACCAACCAAGTCACTAAGCTGCCACTTGGGTGGTGGCAGGATGAGGCACGTTAACTGGTAGGTGGTCTGAGGGGTACTGCAAACTCCCAGTTTTCCTTTCCCTTCTAACCACAGCAATCTGTGGTGAATGAAATCCCACCCTTAGGGTCACATCCTTGGATTAAACTTCTGTATAGGAGGTCCCCAAAGAAAGAGAAGGAAGTGTTTTAGCTAGGAGGGCATAGCACAGTCACATTCACATTACCCTTCTCAGCAGTGAGCAGAGTTCTGTGGAACAGAAGACAATTTGGCGGCAGGAGAAAGGCAAAGGAGGGCCAGGAGCAAGGGAGATAGTACCTGGCCAGATGCTGGTGGGGGGCAGGGCTGACAGGTATGAGGGCAAGGAATACCAACCTGTTAAAACTCAAATGTTCCTGTTTAAAATTCTGCCCCACTTGGTCTTCTCCAAAAGAGAAAGAACCAGACACGGGGCAAGGCACACTGCTCCCACGGTAACCTGCGTGCCCACCAGCAAGCAGTGAGTGCGCTGCCACCATAATCTCCTTCAAAAGCCTGAGTCTGCCTGCGGAGGGAACCATGTCTGACTCACCTTTGTTACCATAGCGTCTAGCATGGGCCTGAGCAGGCTCAAGTGAATAAATGAATACAATTTCCTAAAATTTAAATATTCTAGAGAAGAGTAAAGAGAGGAGCAAATGGAAAGCCAGGAGTACAGCACTTGCTAATTAGTTAGAAGCAAATAAGGGCCAAGGGTTGTCCTACCTGGAGTGTCCATGATATTGAAGAGGTAGGATTTCCCTTTAGTATCTGGCAACACCACTGTCACAGGAGTGCTTTTGATGCCAACTCCTCTCTGAAAGCCACAAAAGACAGTGTTCAAGTCTTCTTCCTACACAAGAGGGGTTCACTCTGCTCCTGGGGTTTGCCAGTTGCTAGTAAATTGCACTGATTTCTCTCTTTGTAGCAGGTATGATTTGTATCTAGCCATCTAACCAGAGTGACCTTGAAGATTAAATATCTTAATGTTAAACAGCATTTGGGGAGGGGGGTTTGTTCAAATACAAAAAAGTAAAACAAGTTTAATCCTCCTCATACACTGGAAACAAAAATAATAACCAAGCACTAGGTAAGTCAAAAACAAAAACAACCTGGGGGCATTTTAGGCTAAAAAAATTTTTTTAAGAAATATATTTTATTGATTTTTTACAGACAGGAAGGGAGAGGGATAGAGAGTTAGAAACATCGATGAGAGAGAAACATTGATTCCCCTACTGGGGATGTGCCTGCAACCAAGGTACATGCCCTTGACCAGAATCGAACCTAGGACCTTTCAGTCCGCAGGCCAATACACTATCCACTGAGCCAAACCGGTCAGGGCTAAAAACATTTTTAAAAACTATAAAAGGGGCCCTAGCTGGTTTGGGTCGGCTGGATAGAGCATTACCCTGCAGACTGAAGGGTCCCAGGTTCAGTTCTGGTCAAGGGCAATTGCCTGGGTTGTGGGCTTGATCCCCAAAGTGGGTGTGCAGGAGGCAGCCAACCAATGATTCTCTCTCATCACTGATGTTTCTCTCTCCCTTCCTCTCTGAGATCAATAAAAATAAAAATAAAAAACTATAATAGGGAATAATTATTAAACTCTAGTCAAATAAATACATTAAGAAACAACAGTAGTGTCCAGCTGGTGTGGCTCAATGGTTCAGCATCGACCCTTGGACTAAAAGGGTTGCTGGTTTGATTCCTGGTTAGGGAACATGCCTGGGTACTGGGTTTGATCCCCCGTAAGGTTTAAAAAAGAAAGAGAGAAGCTACTTCTAGAAAGGCATTGTCATATGGATGAAGTCACCTTACAGATTTTAAGCATGATATAATTTCAAAAATCATGTCAGCTTCTGCATAACTTACAAATGTACACGTCATCTCTCAGTATTTGCACTATCAGACCACATTAAATCCAGTCAAGGGCAGGAGGGTTCCTCCCTTTTATCTTACAGCTTGTCTAGCCAGCTCTCTTTCAAGCTAGAAATCATGGAATGACTGGTATGTAGAAGGTGGATCATAAAGAGCTGGGAATGAGAGAGGGGTGTGTGGTATGGACCAAAGTGTTATCATAAAGACTCCCTATTCTCCCTATAAAACTATTGCTGGGTCTGGTGTGGGCAACAGTGGGAGTTCCCAAAGCAAACTTACCTCCTGCTCTGTGAAAAGGATGTCGGTGTAGCATAGCTGAAAAAAATAAACTGTTGTTACCAACTGAGGTCAGACTCCTCCCACACAAACCTCCAATCACTTTCCCCCACCACTTCCCAACTCAGGGTTTCTGGCTCAGGAAGAAAAGACATAAAAAGAGCAGGGTCTCCCTACAGAAATTCTAGGCAATGAGACCAGGGCCTTCACAGATGGAAAGTGCCCCTGCATGTGTGTTTCTGGGATGTGTGTTTGAAGACCACGTATAGTTGGCAAACTAAATTATACAAAATGCCCAATTCTTAGTGTGGTAAAGGGAGACACATCCAGCCTTCATGGAACCCCCACATGGCAAAACAGTCAATCTGGCAGAGATGGAACAATTATGACCCTGAGACTTGCAGCCACACTTGGCCTCACTCACAAGCATGTAAATTTATCATGAAAATAATACAGTCCAATTGTGTTATATTTATAGAGGAAGCTTTTAATACTATGACAGGAAAAAATAGGCTACAGCCGGCCAGTGTAGTTCAGTGGTTGAGCATTGACTCATGAGCCTAAAGGTTGCTAGTTCAAGACCCCGTCAGGGCACATGCCCTGAGGGCAGTCAGTTGATGATGTTTTTCTCTTACTAATGTTTCTAGTTAGCCCTCTGCCTTCCCCTCTCTCTAAAAATCAATAAAAAAAAAAAAAAAAAAAAGAAAGAAAGAAAAAAAGAATTGGCTATAAAAGCCCTAGCTGGTTTCACTCAGCGGACAGAGCATCGGGGTGTGGAAGGAAAGGTCCTGGTCAAGGGCATGTACCTAGGTTGCAGGACCAATCCCCAGCCCTGGTCAGGGTGCGAGCAGGAGGCAACCGATCGATGTATCTCTCTCACATCAATGTTTCCCTCTCTGTCTCTCCCCCTCCTACTCTCTAAAAAAATCAATGGAAAAATATCTTCGAGTAAGGATTAACAATAAAAAAAGTCAGAATATATCAAAAGAGAGAAGGGATCCCAAGTGCAGAACAGATCATCCCCAAATACTGCAGATTAATATTCTTTATGCTCCCAAAGTTGTAATTATTTTCTTAAAGGCAATTAATAGAGATTACAATCATAAAGCAGCACTTTGGAGGCGTCATCATTTATAGTGAAGGCGAAGGCTGAGGGAAGGGGGGGGAGGGAGACATCCTGTATGTTCTCAATGGTTTACCCTAAACCTCAACAGAATTTCTACTTACATCCTGGTCATAGCGCTTTCGGATTTCCGGGTGAGTCTGCTCTATTAAACAATCTACAAAACACGTCTGAAAGGAAAGAGAAGGTTAAAACCTGCCAACCACAGAGGAAAATCTATGCTACTCTTCCCCCAGCTCCCAATACAACACATTATTTAGGGATAAGGAGAGGGGGAAGAGAACAAGGAGGATTATGGAACAGCAAAGGATCAGCACCTGAAACCACAGGATTATTTTCAAATGAAAGATGCGATCTTTCTTGGACTAGCATCCCCGGGGAAATAAAGTCACTTAAAATCAGAGTAAGGCTCATGCTTCCCTCTTCTGTCCAGCTGCAGACACATGGCTTGGGCATGCAAGTGGCTTGCTAACAGGCTCCACATGCTGACTAGGAAAAGCTAGAATTTCACATCGAGGTTTCACAATAAGCACAGAGGCCCAGCCTTATGGGCTCAAACCCCAACCTATGACTCTGAGGGCTGAAGAAATAAGAAATGAGCAGGAACAAAGAGAAATCCTGTTCCAAGTAGCTAAAAGTTCTCTCACCTTGCCATGATGGAGATGGCCACAAAGGGTCACATTTCTGATGAGTTCTGAGTTATCCATCAGATCTGCCAAGAAACTGAAAGGAGGAAGGAAATTTGAAAAAAGTTTTTAAGTGGGGAGGGGTACAAAAATGTTTTAGGAATTTTTAGTTTTTCAGGAACAGCTTTCAGACCAGCAATGCTCAGAGGCAGATGCGAATTTCTATACCTATATAGTTCTGGCTTTGGGAATGGAATAGACTTATCCATGAGCGTGACACAATCTGTGAAGTTTCATGAGGATTTCAACAGCAAGATAGTAAGATTTGGAAAGCAAGAAAAAAAAATAAACAAAAACCAATACCAGAACTAACACACATACACAAATACTATCCCTTTCAAAATCTTCACACTAAATGCTAAAGGGATTTAAAATATCTTTGGGAGTTTCTCTTTTAAAACTGTCATCAGAGCTAGTTAACAAAACAAATAACATCTCACTAACAATGCTGAGCAGAGAACTTCCATCTGTACCAAAACCAGCATTGTCTTTCTTGCTTATCACCCACATTATTTACGGCGAGTGGCCTTCAGATGACTTTGGCTCTTTAAAAAGATCAAGTCTGCTTTTAAAGATTGGAGATTTAAAATAATCACCATTGCAAACGAACAGGAAGATGAAGCAAGTTCTAAAGATAACTGAAAAGTTGCTTCAAAAATGTCTAAATGAGCCCTAACCGGTTTGGCTCAGTGGATAGAGCATTGGCCTGTGGACTCAAGGGTCCCAGGTTCAATTCCGGTCAAGGGCATGTACCTTGGTTGTAGGCACATTCCCAGTGGGGAGTGTGCAGGAGGCAGCTGATCGATGTTTCTCTCTCATCGAAGTTTCTAACTCTCTATCCTTCTCCCTTCCTCTCTGTAAAAAATCAATAAAATATATTTTTAAAAAAAAGTCTAAATGATGGTAGGTGAGGTGAACATTTAATGAGAGACCCCCTCTTTTGAACATATGAGATGACAATGTGGTTAAAAAAAAGCTTTGTTATCTAATATCGAGCCACAAACACTTTAATATACGAGGGCCTAACAAATGAATTAATCAGTTTAAATATTTGCAAAAGCAGTTTGAAGAGTCTAAATTATTCTACACATACAGGGTTAGGCAAAAGTAGGTTTACAGTGTTGGTATGGAAACTAATGTAATAATCATTAATAATTCAAGAATAAACTGTTTCTGGGTGAGTGGGTGGTAATGAACCAAAGACCTTGTAGGCATATATGCATAACCTATGGACACAGAAAATAGGGTGCTGAAGGCCTGGGGTGAGGATTAGGGGGCAGGGAGGGATAGGCTGGAGGGGGTGAAAAAGGTGATATATGTAATACTTTCAACAATAAAGAATTCTAAAAAAAAAAAGAGGAAATAAACTTTCACACACTCACAACTGTAATCCTACATTTGTCCCACCCTGTATACCTTCCTACTTTTGCCCTCCTTTTCAAAATAGAATCGTTATGCTTCCAAAACACTTAGAAATTTTGCTGCGTCAAAATAGGCTCTGGTGGCCCAACACTGACAATTATAATATTTAGTGCTCTCTGAGCACTAAGGCTGGCTTTCAATACCAAACTAGAGATTTGGAAGAAGAGAAAATAGCTGAGATATGGATGAGAGTCAAGAGAAAAGTTAAGAATGAAACTAAATATCCCAGAAACCACATAAACTGAAAGGAAGTCTTGGAAAATTGTAGGGAGAGATTCTGCTTTTGAAGCTCACTGGCTACTTCAACCACAAACCAGTTCCTATACCCCCATGAAATAATGAACCTACACTATTCATGAAGACAGGCCGAGAGACCTTACAACTTACTCCATTTCATACACCGTGACAGGTAGCGTCTGCTCCATCAGAGTGAATTTCTTGGTTTTCACTGGCTTAATAATAGGTTCTAGGGGGGAAAAAAAGTAGTGATGTGCAGGTAGGCAGAAAACATGAAAATACAGAGCTCTATTGCATTAGGCTGGGTTTTCAGAATGCATGACATGTGATATCAATTTATGTTATTCTCAAGGACCACTCAGATGTTGAGGAAGTTCTGGGAATGCTGTTTTGCAAAAGACAGTAAAGGAGAATTGTGGACTGAGTTTGAACTTCATTTTGTGGGACACAGGGAGAGAAGAGGGACTGGATAAAGGCTGAGGTCAATGTCAGTTCAAAACCTCTCCTTGCACTTACAGAATGCAACTCCTTAGAAAATAAGCATTACAAGGATTGGTTCAAGGAGTTGGGATTATTTATTGGGAGAACTTAAATACAATCTTCAAGCACCTAAATAGATATTAGATAAATTAAGAAATAACTCTTATTTCCCTAGAAAACAAGCTATGAGTTTTATTGAATACTAGAGGCCTGGTGCACAAAAATCGTGCACTGGGGTTGGGGAGTGTCCCTCAGCCTGACCTGCTGCGCCCTCTCGCAGTCTGGGACTCCTCAGGGGATGTCCACCTGCCACCTTAGGCCCAATCCCCCCAGAGTCAGACATCCTTCTTGCAGTCCTCCCTCCTTACCAATTACCTGCAGCATAAGAGGAAGAGGTTCCTACCAGCCATGAGCCCGGCTTCTGGCTGAGCACACTGACCACCAGGGGAGCAGCAGTTCCTGTGTTGAGAATCTGCCCCCTGGTGGTCAGTGTGCATCACAGTGACCAGTCGTTGGCTGTTTAGTTGATTTGCGTATTAGGGTTTTATTATATAGGATTAAAACAGGATTGCCCTAGCCAGTTTAGCTCAGTGGATAGAGCGTTGGCCTATGGACTGAAGGGTCCCAGGTTTTATTCTAGTCAAGGGCACATACCTCGGTTACAGGCTAGATCTCTGGCCATGGTAGGGGTTCATGTGGGAGGCAACCAATTGATGTGTCTCTCTCACATAAACGTTTCACTCTCTCTGTCTCTTCCCCACCTTTCCACTCTCTTTAAAAATCAATGGAGCCCTAATCGGTTTGGCTCAGTGGATAGAGCGTCGGCCTGCGGACTGAAGGGTCCCAGGTTCGATTCTGGTCAAGGGCATGTACCTTGGTTGTGGCACATCCCCAGTAGGGGGCATGCAGGAGGCAGCTGATTGATGCTTCTCTCTCACTGATGTTTCTAACTCTATCCCTCTCTCTTCCTCTCTGTAAAAAAAAAAAAAAAAAATCAATGGGAAAATATCCTCAGGTGAGGATTAAAACAAACAAACAAAAAACAAACGAAACCAGAAATAGTACCTGAAGGAGGTAAAGAAAAAGCAATCAATTCATTCACTGAATTCTCAGGTTTGCTGATGGCTATGAAATGGAGTGTTCTAGTTTCACTCTTGGCCTCACAACTCAGTGCCTCCCGATGTACCTGTGAGGGGCTGGGTGTCCTCCTCCTGAACTATGGTCTCCACCTCAGGACCATACACCTCTTCAGCTGTGGGGTAGTACTTTTTGTCTTCATGCAGCACCACCTCCATCCCAGGGTGGTCTTCATCGTGGTCGCCTACATCATCGTCATCATCATCGTCATCCATCTAAAAGCAGGAGAGGCTGTGAGAGGCACACGCTTTTCCTGCTCAATCACTGACATTTCACAAGTTAAGGGCAATGACTTCACATGTGTGACAGCCTCTGATGTTGAGTTCTGTGCTCGAGTCAGTGGGGCAGGTTCTACTCTTGCAAGATCCTTCTAGAAGACTAGAAAGCCAAGGCTTCAGACGGCTCGGCTCTTCTCATTCAAACGAGCTCCTTCCTAAGCGCGAGCTCCTGGTCACAAGTGGATCCAGACTGGAGACAAGTGGCTTATCACAACACACCCTTCCAAGGGCAGAAGCCAGGAAGCAGAGACAGAAACTGGGAACCAGTCCATAGCTTTAAACTGTTCACTGAGATCCACTGAACTGTTTTAGAAAAAGGCTTTTCTTACAGAAAACAACAGGTGTTGGTGAGGATGCGGAGAAACTGGAACTCTCACACACTGGTGCTAGCAACATAAAAGGGAGCAGCCACTGAGTAAAACCATTTGGCAGCTCCTTAAAATGTTACACACACAATCACCGTATGACTCAACAATTCCACTCCTAGGCACAATGAAAACTTATGTTCACACAAAAACATATAAACAAATGCTCAGAGCAGCATTGTTCATAACAGTTGAGAAGTGAAACTAACCAAAATGTCAATAAAATGTGGTATATCCACACAATGGAATATTGTCTGGCAATAAAAATAAATACTTAAACATGCCACAACATTGGTAAATCTTGAAGACATTATACTAAGTTAAAGAAACCAAATATAAAGACAATGGTTTTCAACCAGCGGCAATTTAATAACATCTGAAGATGTATTTGGCTGTTATACTGGGTGTGTGGGATCTAGTGGGCAGAGACCAGGGATACTGCTACATATCCTACAAAGCCCCCACAACAAAGAATTATCCTGCCTCGAGTGACAATGTTGCCAAGGTTGACAAACCCGGCTCCAGTGGTTCTGAGCAGAGGAATATGATCAGACTTTTGTCTTAAAAAGAATTATTCTGGTTCCCATTCTGAGAATATACTGGAAGGAGGGAGACTAGTAGTGAGGGGCGGCTGAATCTGGATATGTCTGAAGGTAGAGTCAAAAGTGTATCCTAATCACTTCTTGGCCTTTTGGGCAAGTTCAAGCATAATGTCTGTTCCTGTCAGTTTAATATCTGCCTCTTACAGCCTCTCTGCCTGAGACAATAGTTATATTACATGGAATGTTGGAGCAGGGAGGTGGATAGATTATTTAGGCCTTAGATCTGCTAAATTTGAGATGCCCTATTATAGCGGTTGCCAACCTTTTGAACCTCATGGACCAGCACTGGTCCATGGACCACCGGTTGGCGCCCGCTGCCCTATTAGACATCAAGTAGAGAAGCTAAGAAGGCCGCTGGATGTGTAAGCCTGAGGTTGGAGATATAAATTTGCGAGTCCTCAGTGACTAGAAAGTACCTGATAGAGTGGATGAGATCACCAGGGGACTGAGTGTAGACAGGGAAAAAGGTATCAGGAACGGAGCCCCGGGACCTGTTGACGGTTCTAGGTCAGGGAGATGAGGAAAACCCAGTGGCGAAGACTGAGGACCAGCCAGCGCAGAGAAGGGAGCCTGGGGATTCCCTGGGAGCCAAGGGGAGAGGAAGTGACCAGCTGGGCCAGTCGGATGCTACAGAAAGGCCTAGTAAGATGAGGACTGGACCCAGAACAGAGGTCACTGGTGACCTGGACCGGAACATTCACACACAGCCTAACTCTGTTTTTGTTGCTCTGAACAGCTTTAGTGGGATGCAATTCACATTTCTCTCAACTCGCCAATTTTAAGAGCACAATTTTAATGGCTTTTTAGTACACTCAGAGTTGTTGCAATCAATTTTAGATCCTTCAGCCATCACTCCCCAATTCCGTGCCCCAACCTAGACGATCATTAATCATCCTACTTCCTGTCTCTACAGATGCCGACCCTTTATTTTCTTGGTCATCTCACCAGGAGGAGTATCCTCCTTGTATCCTATTACCATGGATATAAGTTAATATGTCTTAGGTGGCACTTGTCCTTCCCTGTCTCATATTACAAACACTCTGGCATGTACTTCATCTCCCCTGGCAAGCAGCATGTTCCTGGAGGGCAGAGATAATGCCTTGGCTCTGCCTGCCTCTCGATTCCTTGCAAATAATAAGTGCTCTATAAATTCTTCATGAATGATTTCTTGGGCTTTATTTAGCCGGCAATTCAAGTTCGTTGGGATCATTTTGAATTTAGATTGTGTTATCTAATATATTAGCTTATGTGCTGTGCAGATTTTATAAACTTCATCTTTACCTAAGTCACTGACAAAAAGGTTGAGCAGATGCCTGGGGCAGGTCATAAGAGCTGTGGCAGTGACTTCGCCTCCCGTTAGGACCCAGCCCACATACTTTCCACAAGGATGTCATGAGTTACGGTGCTTACTTTGGGAAGGGCAGTGGAACGGAATAAGAACCAAAATATACTTTCTATTTGATTTGAATGAGAATGTGTTCATTAAGGACATGTATAATATCTCTTTAAAATAATATTTTTAAATACATCTCTAGAAAATCATCGATTGGCTGCCTCCTGAACGCCCCCTACTGGGGATCAAACATGCAACCAGGGCATGTGGCCCTGATCCCAGGAATCAAACCAGCAACCTTTTCATTCATGGGTGGACGCTCAACCAGTGAGCCACTCTGGTCAAGTAAGTGATTTATAAGAAAAATAAGATATCAGATGCCTTGCTCAAATCAAGATATATAGTATCCGCAAGCATACACCTGACCTATATCTCAATCTAGTAATTGTATCAAGAGGACGTCTTTATAAAACCCACACGAGCTTTCTAAGTGTTTAAAGTCATCCGTTTAAAACTCCTCCCATATGTTCACCATGCACGCAGATCACACAGCCTGCAGTGTCTGCGACGCGCTGCCTCATCTCCATCTCTGAAAGCAGGATGAGCTGCCTGATTCACTACCGAGCACCACAGCCAGTCCTGTTTCTGACAGACAACACAGCGGCTCTCAGCTCACCTCCTCAAGGTGTCCCCCACCAGGACCTAACGCATCTGCACTTGGAGACTTGAACACATCTAAGGCCCCAAGATGCTCTCTTTTCACCTCACACAGAGGGCTTCAAGTTCCTTTTTCCAGTGCCTTTTCTATTGTTTCTGGTTTGAAGGACATTTTCCTGACGGAGAACACAGATGGCAGCCCCGACTGTTACTCTGCTTCTCTGCTGTTTTATTAACATCGCACCTCCATCGATGCGCAGGGGGCCTATCTACTTCTTGTTTGGAACATTGCTAACATGTAAAAGCATCTTCAGTGTCTTTGCAAGTCTCAGACCACTCTGGACTTCATCCTCCATAGCTCTCCCGAAGGGGAGTCATAGCAATCTGCACTTTTTCTCTCTGCTGCTTTTTTTGTCTTTCAAAACCTGAGCTTGTGAGGGAGTTCCCAGAGCAGCTGCACTTAGAAAAGGTGACTAGCTTATATTTTCTTTTGGAACTTTAGTAGCTAAGCTTTCTTAAGGCAGTATGAGACCCCAGCAGGCCCTATTATAATGTACAAAGGTATATTATGGTAGCACAGAGGATTCAGCACTTTATTGTTTTGTTTTGTTTTTTTAAAAGAGAGAGAAGATGGGGGGAAGGGCAGGGGGAAAAAGATATATGTACTAACCTTTGTAATACTTTATGTAATAAAAATATATTAAAAAAAGAGAGAGAGAGAAGAAAAAAGCAATATATTTGTCTTACCTCATCAAGATCTTTGGTCTCCCTGCCCAATTCATCATCATCTTCATCAGAATCTAGCTCTGGTCCAATATAATTCCCAAACTCATCATACAAGTCAGTATCCATGATGCTAAAATTCAAGAAGAGGAGTTAGATTCAGACAAGGTAATCGAGGCTCCACAACATGGCCCCATATGCAAATTTATAAACTTTCTATGTCTAAGCTTATAGTTGACCATATATATTCCTTCACACATTTCCTTTCCAATTACACCAACTCACTGTCTGTTTACATACTCTTCTTCTTTTAATACTAATTAAAAAAAAATAACTTAATACCAGAAGGCTTCAAAACTAGTGTAACTTTTCCCTGAATTATTTGAGAACTAGGAGCCGGGTGCATGGGATTCGTGCACTGGTGGGGGTATGGCCTGCGGGGATCCGCCTGCTATGGGAGCACCACTCATCCCGGTCAGCCCAGAGGTGCTCCCACTGTGGCAGTGCACTCATTACAAGGGGGCAGCTCCTGCATTAAGCGTCTGCCCTCTGGTGGTCAGTGCACGACATAGTGACTGGCTGACGAGTCGTTCTGCCATTAGGTCACTGGGCTTTTATTATATAGGATAGGACAGGACAGGATAGGATAAGTTGCTGACACAATGCCTCATCACCACTTCAAACTTAAAAGTTTACTGTAAGAATTGGCACATTATGGCCTGTGGTCAAATCTGGCCTGTTGCCTGATTTTATAAAGGCACAAACTAAGAATTTTACATTTTTAAATAGTTGAAAAATCAAAAGAATAATATTTCATAATATGTGAAAATTAATGAAATTCAAGTTTCAATGCCTATAAAAACAGCTTTATTGGAACACAGCCATGCGCAATCATTTATATTGTCTATAGCTGCCTTCACACTGTAACAGCAGTGCTAAGTAGCTGCCACTGAATCCATATGGCCCAGAAAGCCTAAAATATTTACTATAGAGAAGGTTTGCCAACTACTGCTTTCATATGTGTGATTCCTACAAACAAGAACATCCCCTACCAGTTGGAGTGTCGATCCCACACTCAAGGGTCTCAGGTTCGATTCCAGGTCAAGGGCATGTGCCTGGGTTGCAGGTTCAATCCCCAGGCAGGAAGCAACCAATCAAGTATCTCTCTCACATCAATGTTTCTCTCTCTCTCTCTTTTCCCCCTTCCCTCTCTTCCTTCCACTGCTCTAAAGATTGGAAAAAAATATCCCCAACTGAGAATTAACAAAAGCAAAATAAAACAAAACAAATACAACCATCAAAATCAGACACATTATTATCACCTAATTCACAGACCCCCAAACTTTCACTAACTGTTCTGATAGCGTCCTGCATAGCAAAGGATCCAACCTAGGACTGTACGTTTGCATTTAGCAGTCACGTCTCTAGTCTCACTCTGGAACAGTTCCTGTCTTTCTTTGACTTTTATGACCTAACACATTTGAAGATTACAGGCTAGTGAGTTTGCAAAATGTCCCTTAACTTGGATTTGCCTGATATCTCCTAATGATTAGATTAAGGTTATGCATTTCTAGCAGGAACATCACAGGTAATGCTGTGTTTTTGTTGTTGTTTTTTTAAATGTTTTTATTGATTTCAGAGAGGAAGGGAGAGGGAGATAGAAACATCAATGATGAGAGAGAATCATTGATTGGCGGCCTCCTGCACACCCTCTACTAGGGATGGAGCCCGTAACCCAGGCATGTGCCCTTGACCAGAATCAAACCCGGGACCCTTCAGTCTGAAGCCGATGCTCCTTTTAGGGTGCCTTTTAGGGTATCTCCTATCAGGTGGTATCCGATTTTAATTTGTCCCATTAGTGGTGATGTTACCGCAATCACTTGATTACAGTGTCTGCCAGGCTTTTCTATTGTAAAGTTACTCGTTTTCTCTTTTTAGCTAATAAGTACCTTGTGGTTTTCTCTACTTCAATTACTGAAATTCTATTCAAAGTGCAGTTCAAATGCCACCCCTTCCAAGCTTTTCTGGATCCTCAGTTTCTCACTTTCCTATGCTGCTGTCGTGTTCTGCAGCTTTACCAGCATTTAATGGTTCTGAATGGCAGTTAACTGTACCGATTACCCTCAGCAACAACGCTACACCTTACACATAATGAACAACAGGTCAGAGCATGGCTTAAGGGCTTGGGCTCTGGAACTGGAAGACTTGGATGCGAGTCCTAACTTTGTCACCTAATAACTATGTAACTTCAGGTGAGAAATTCGGCTCTCTAAAGCTGTTCCCTTAACCGGAAAATGGAGTGCATAATTTCCACTGCATGAAAGGTTAAGAGAATTAAACAAAAATAGTGTGTGTAAAGAATTTATCTGAGTCCCAGACTCAATAAATGTTAGCCAGCAATATATTTTTATTGATTTCAGAGAGGAAGGGAGAAGGAAAGAGAGATAGAAACATCAGTAATGAGGGGGAATCACTGACTGGCTGCCTCCTGCACCTCCCAATGGGGACCAGACAGGTGCCCTGACTGGGAATCGAATCATGACCTCCTGGTTCATAGGCTGACACTCACCACTGAGCTATGTCAGCTGGGCTGCCATTCTTTTAAAAAAAGTTTATCTTTATTGTTAAAAGTATTACAGATGGCCTCATTTCCCCCCATTAACCCCTAACTTCCTCAATTGTTTGCTTTTTAAAAAATATATGTTTAAATTGATTTCAGAAAGGGAGAGGGAGAGATAGAAACACCAGTGATGTGAGAGAAGCACTGATCGGCTGCCTCCTGCACTGGGGATCGAGCCCACAACCCGGGCACGTGCCCTGATTAGGAATTGAACCCTGACCTCCTGGTTCCTGGGTTGACACTCAACCATTGAGCCATGCCGGCCGGGCCTTAAATCCAGGAACCCTGTGTGCTATGTGCCTACCTGACAATGCATAAGTACACATGGTTAAATACTAAACGGAATGTTTAATTTTGGGATACTGCTATTTCTTGCAATAGGTTAATCCCTCTGCCCTCCCTCAATGCAACCTGTTGAGAGTGCTGATTGTGGACAAAATAGAGAAGAGTGAGCCCCAAGGACCAGTAACTACCATAAACTATTACGATAACTTTAAATATGCATTGAGATTCTTAACACTTCCAAAAAGCTACATCTGTGCTCATTTCATTCTCCCAAATCCATGGACATTTTTATGTGAGGATATTCATGGGACACACCACGCTAATTTCTACGCCAGGGCCACTGTACGTGCATTTCTCTGACATGCTCTTCCTTTGCATATTTATACCTTGTTCCTGCATTTTACTCAGGTCACTATGAAAATGTCACGTTTTCCGCGAAACCTTCAATCGCGACTCTTTAAAAGTCCCCCCTACACACTCTGTTTTATCCTCATTAACATTTACCACTAGCTGACACGTGTCTACTGTCAGCTCCCCAACTACAATCCAAGCGAGGACTCCATTTCACTTAGTGCCTGGCGCCATACAGGGCCTCGATAAGTATTTGCTGAATGAATGAATGAATGAACGAATGAATGACTCCAACAAGGCGCAGAGAAGATAGCTGACTTGCCTACAGTTGCACAAAACTGGTAACTTCAGGCACCGAACCTCGCTGCAGCTTCCCGCTATCGTGCAGGCTCGCAAAGGAACACAGAATAAGCATGGAGCGAGTGTGGCGCAGGAGTGAAGATGGCCCGGATGGGACCGGAGCGGGGCTGAACGGAGAATGACTCCTGCCCAGGGAAGGGCGGGGGGGGTTCATTCCTTCTCCGTTCCACACCTCAGTTTGCCCATTTGTAAAGTAAAAGAGGCCGAGAGCATATAAAGTCTCTCCCAGATCTTCCCTTCCCACCCGGTGGCGCGTCCACTCACCTCCCTCCCGCTCAGGCGAAACCTCCGAGCAGCCGGTCCAAGCGCGCTTCCGGCCCACGCCGCGCACCGCCTGCGCCCGCCGCCCGGAAGGACCCCGAGACGCCGCGGTCGCGTTTCTGCCGCGGACAGCCCTCTGCCGGAGGACTAGCTCGGAGGAATGGCGTCCGCGGACACAGGAACGGGAGAGGTGGAGTTTGTAGGCCCCCGAACGGAGGCGTGGGCTACTCCACACAGAGTGGGGCCTGACGAGGCCTGAATCTGATCAGGCGCCTCGGGGCCACACTGAAAGGGGGCCTTCGAGCCGGTCACGTGGGCAGGCTGCGGCGCAGTTGCTAGGCAACCACAGCGGCTGGGCCCGGTGTACACTGAGCTGTTGTGTCCCGGAGTATCTGATGAGTTCCCAGAGAAAGCAAGGGAACCAAGGCCAGGGCTGCTGGGGTGACAGTCAGGGGGACAGGAGGGTTAGTTCTATTTATTCAACTACCGGGCAGGGCTCAGAACTGGACAGGCGCCAGAACATCTGAGCTCAATTCCTGGCCAGCCCAGCCCCCTTCTTGGTTGGGGTGGGGAGGGAGGGCTCTAGGCTTGGTTGCAGACATCCCGCTACTTTGCCCTAGGGCTGTTGATGATGACTCAGCCATAACATCTTGCTCAATGCACCAGGAATCTGAGGCTCAAAGAGGTTTCACCACAAGGTAAAGCAAGCGCCAAAGCTAGGACCCATGTAGCTGAGCTCCCCGTACAACGGGCCCATCAGCCTCCTATGTGGAGGCTGCAGAAGTACAGGGGCAGAGCTAAAGAGGTCTCCCCAGTACCTGCTCCTCCAGCCCGGAGCTGGACCTAGGAATTTGGGACAGGGATCATTTCCTAGTAAGCCCCTTCCTCTGCCACTTCTACGTGACTTCCTGCTCAGTCATTGCATTTGGTTTGGGTGAAAAGTATTCTTTCTCATTAAAGACATGTAATGATGGATGAAATTTCACCCCTGGCCTCCAGAGCAGCTAACAACAGTTCTGCTTTTGTGTGAGATTCTCCTCCATCACAGCAGCTTGCTGTGTGGAAGAGTGAAGGGGCTGAATTCTGAGATCCATACGCTTCCTCCTTGAAAGCACCAATTCTTAGAGGCAGAAAGCAAAGTTAAGATACGGCCCCACACTGAAAGTCATCCTCTTTGCAGTGACAACGAACCTTAAGCACGTCCTCACTATGTAACTCTATACAGTAGAGAGAACTAGATTTTTGTAAACTCCCCCAGTACAAGTGACAAGATATCCAGAATGCTTTCCTTCCCCTGTTATTGACCTTCCAAGGATGTCCATTCTCTTTTCCTTCCCAGGCACACGCCATGGAAGGAATGGAAAGGAATGACATCATAGACTTCAAGGCTTTGGAGAAAGAGTTGCAGGCTGCAGTGACTGCTGACGAGAAGTATCAGAGGGAGAACGCTGCCAAGTTTCGGGCTGTGGAACAGAGGGTGGCTTCCTATGAGGAGTTCAGGTTGGCTCAGTGTCCCCCTGTTACGGTGACCTGTAGTGAATAAGAGCAGGTACTTTGGAGTCAGACCGTTCTGGGCTTAGTCCTGGTCCTGTCCTCTGCTACCTGTGTCATTTTTGTGCAAGTTATTTAACCTCTGTGAGCCTCTGTTCCTCATCTGTAAAAGAGAGTAACCATTACTATGATCAAAGGAGTTATTACGTGTAGGATTTTTGAGCAGAATGTCTGGGACATGGGACGTATCGAAAAGCTGTCAGCTCTTGCTGCTGCTGCTGCTGCTGCTGTTGTTGTTGTCATATTGACCTGCCAACAGGTTCAGCCTGTGTCATGCAAAATCCAGCCACCTCACACCCACAGCCATCATTAGGTCTACCCCTTAACCTCTGTCCATTGCCTGCAGGGGTATTGTCCTTGCATCCCATCTCAAGCCACTGGAGCGGAAAGACAAGATAGGAGGAGAGAGGGCTGTGCCCTGGAACTGTCACACTACTCCGCGAAGGACCTCTCAGGACCACGCCACGGAAATCTCTCAGGTGGGTGAGGCCCAGCAGGACTCTCTGCCATGAAGCTCCCGTCCTGTCTTCTTACAGCACATACCTTTTCCTTATTTCTCCTGTTAAGCCAACAGAGGCAGGTTTCTGCCTCTGATCCCAGAAAGAACCACCATCGGCTGGTGAGGGTGAGTGAAAGTGGGCGGAACAAATCAGAAAGTTGAGCTAGGCAGTCCCTTTCTGTCTGTCAGTCTTCTAACTTGCATTCACAGGTCAGGTTGGGGTTGCTCGGGGTTATATGGTGTATAGTGCAACGATCTTATGGCAGCGTTGGGAGGGAGACTAGCCTGTCAGATCCTTAACACTCCCCTTGAGCTCTTTCTATCTTCCTGAGGTTTTCAGTCGTCCCCTCTGCTCTGCTTAGAGTGAAAACCCTTACTCTCACACTCGTCAGTAGGAATACCCTGGTACAACTGAGGATCTCAGATCAGGCCTGGGTTCTTTGAGACCTCCTCTCATCTGAAAAGGCGGCCGCCACGTCCCACAGCCTTCCCAGTGCTCAGAGAGCAGTAGCAGAGCTCAGCTGAGAACCCAGAGGCTTCCCTCACTCGCACTGCTTCACAGAGCCGCTGGAAAAGCTCTGGGTTCCCTTTTCTTCTTTTGCCACCCAGGAGAAAACAGTCCTGCGGCCTGAGACCTCAGCAGAGTTCTACCGTGATTGGCGGCGATACTTGCGGAGTGGGCCAGAGCGCTACCAGGCCCTGCTGCAGCTCGGAGGTCCCAAGCTGGGCCGCCTCTTCCAGACAGACGTGGGGTTCGGACTTCTAGGGGAGCTGGTGATGGCACTGGCTGATCACGTGAGGCCGGCTGACCGGCTGGTGGTGCTGGGGATCTTGCGCAGCCTGGCCAGTACCGGGCGCTTTGCCTTGAACCTGAGCCTGATGAGCCACGCGGAGAGAGAAAGCTGCAGAAGCTTGTTTCAGAAGCTGCAGGCCATGGGCGCCCCTAGACCCATGGAGGAGGGGCTCAGCCAGGAGGAGCAGCGTCTGGAGGAGCAGCCTGGTGGGCTCCCGGAGGAGGAAAGTCTCCTAGAGGAACTGCTAGGGTTGTACCAAGTGGATTGATGGGGCCACTTACCTTGCAAGGCCCCCAGTGGTCCCTCGCAGCATGTTTTGGTTACCTCGGGGGCTCTGCAGCACTGTAATAAGCAGCCCACACTGACTTCCCTTCTCAGCTTGAAACCTTCAGAGAAAAACCTAGAATCTACTCTTCCCCTCTTCTCCGGCCCCTCTGTGGCCTGATACTCTGAACTGTGTATATCCACAGGATGGTCAAGGGCCCAGAAAGTTAAAAGAGCTTTGCTTCCCACCCTCAGAGTCTGTCATGGCTGTGGCCCACAGCCCACCAAATGCTGGTAAGGCCTCTACCCAAAAAAGGGAAGAAGGAAAATCATTAATCTTTCATAATAAACCAATACTGATCTCCATAGCTTTTAACAGGAATATCCATAACATTTATGAATGGACATTTAATCAGCAAATGGTCAAACGCTACCTCCTTTGAGATGTATTTTTCCCCAGGGGCTGAGGTCCTGTGCAGGGTTGGTTCTGGGAAAGCCCAACCCATCAATTTGGGTCTGGCCAACCTCCCAGACTTCATCGGATGGCCTGATGGGAAGGTGGTGGGTTTGCTTCAACTCCTGGGTTAACCAAAGGGAAGACCTTCCCACCAGCCATCAGGGCAAGGCCTGGAGCAGGGAAGCAGGCAGAGATTTCCCTGTCTAGCTCCTAGCCTTGCTTCTCATTCCAGTTTCTCTTGACCCATTCTCGGGCAAGTGCCAGTGTTCTAGAAAGGGGATAGAGGGCCAGGTTCTAGAATGGTCTTTCCTCGAGATCACATTGGAAGGGCATCTTGTACACCGGCTGGGAATAAATTGCCTTGCCTTTGACGCTTCCCCCGAAGACTGTTGCTGCTTTTCTTGGCTGCTTCATCCTTTCCTCCAGCAGTGAATTCTAGCAGCCTCATAGGCCTGTGGTGCCTTGGTTTCCCCCCTCGGACCCTCCCCTCCTTCAGGCATGAACCTGCCCCACATCATTGTGCTCCTGTGGGCATGGGGGAGTCTCCAGGCCTTCGAGATTGTGGAGAAGGAGAACATTTTTCAGAGGACCCCCTGCCCTGCTTTCCTGATGTTTGATAATGCAGCCTACCTGGCCGACATGAGCTTCGAGCTGCCCTGCCACTGTAAGCCCGAGGAGGTGCCTGCTGTGGTCTGGTACTATCAAGAGCACCTTGGTAGCAGCCACACCAAAGTGCTGACGGACTTTGATGGGCAGATGCTGACAGCGGCGTCCCAGGTACGGGTGGGCAGTGACCTGCTGGTCCGCTTCAGCATCCGCATGTTCAGCCTGTTGGTCTTCCGGGCCCAGCCCGAGGACTCAGGCTTGTATTTCTGTGGCACCCGCAAGGGGGACTACTTCTATGCCTACGATGTGGACATCCAGAGCAGCGAGGGGATGGTGGCCACCTTCAGGGACCTGGGCCAGGAGCCCTTTGCGGACGACTACCGTGGAAGCCTCCACGTCTTCACCACCTTCTGGGAGTGGACCCCCTGTGACCGCTGTGGGGTCCGCGGGGAGCAGTGGCGCATTGGCCTCTGCTACCTGGAGAGTCCAGACCTGTCCCCGCGCTACCGCAAGACAATGCCGGACGTGGTGTCCTGTGGTTCACGGGCTGTGCCACGGAAGCTGCAGGCCAAGGCCAGGGGCCACCCCCCCGAGCTGCTGGTTCAGAGCTGCCTGGTGCCTTGCAAGAATACGACCAAGATCCGGGGGAGGTTGATGGCCGTTTTGAACTATGTGTCCAAAGTGGGCAGACGGCCCTGGCTGCCCCAGGTGCCCATTCAGTACCACCAGCAGAGGCTGAGTCACGGGCTCATCATCTCCTGTCCTGGCGCCCGGCCAGAGCAGGCTGTGGCCTGGGACAAGGACCGCCAGCACTTGTACCGCACCCAGTACTTGAAGGGCACCAATAGGTCCATGAGGGTGTTCATCGACCATGGCAACCATCTCCACATCCGCTTCACTCAGCTGGACGACAGGGGCATCTACTACTGCTGGCGGCAGGGCGAGCGGGTCGCTGGGTTCCGACTGGGCGTGGCGTCTCAAGGGCCCTACAAGGTCTCACTCTCAGACCCCGAGGTCCGCTCCGCCCTGGAGCTCACCCTGATCGGGTACCTGCTCATCATGGCGGTCTTCGTCACCGTTCACTTTGGTCGTTGCTGCTGTTCCGTGTTTCGCTGTTACCCCAGCTTCTCTCACTAGGCTCTCGTCACCTCCCTGAAGACCAGTTTGTGCTCAAACATGTTTGTTCAGTGGTTCCAGGTGCTTCTAGGTGGGCATCCTGGGCTGGGACGTGTGGCAGAGGAGTGTGAACAAGTTGGTTCGTGACATCCTGCTCCCTGTTTTCATGGCACATCTGGGACCTGATCTGGGAAGCGGAGAAGCCTGAGGCGGGTGGGACACGGGGACGGAGGCTGTGATGCAAGTAGCCAAGGTGCACATGTCTTCTGACTTCCTCGGGTCAGAGGAGGAGGAAGGGGACCTCATATTTATCAAATGGCCTATTCCGTATTGAACAGTGTTGGAGGTGCTTTCTTTTCTTGCCTTCCAGGACTGCCAAGTGGGTGCTGGTTAAATTGGGGGTATCATGGAGGGGAAGGAAGGAAAGAGTCGGGGAGCCATGAGTATGTCCTCTTTGCCTTCCTCCCAGCCTTGTCCTGGGGCCCGCTGGTAGAAATGGCAGGTTTGGGAATAAAGATAAAGACTAGGACAGGGGAAATGGGTGAGGAAATGGAGGTCAAATTCAGGCTTTGCTGAGAGACTGCTCCATGCTGGAGACTGGGGGTGAGAAGAGGAGCTGGGAGCAAAGGAGGGGGGTATGGGGCGCACCAGGACTGTTACAGCAGAGCAGGGTTGGAGGTGGGATCTGTCATGCGGCTGCCGCTATGGGGGGTGTTGAGCTCTGGAGATGATCAGTGACAAGAAGCAAGTTGGGTCCTATACAAGGTTACTTGCTGCTCCTTTCCCCAGCCCGGCGTCTCCTGAACAGATCAGAGTCCACTCGGAGGGCGGCCACAGCAGTTGGCTTTATTTATCTCAGTAACTAATGGCATCAGTGGGTGGCAGGAGGAAGTCAGAGAAAGGGCACCAAGTTTTGGAAAGAGATTCCCATCTCTCCCTTCCATTAGCCGTAGAGGGAAGAGGGGGACCCTGGAGTGAATCCTCTCAGGTCCATTTCTGGGCACAGATAATCCCACGCTCCCCACAGTCCTGTGGAAAGCAGAACAGATGCTCCGGGTGGAGGTGTGTGCCCCCTCTCCAGGCTGTAGGAACCCAAACCAGGGTCTTCACTCTGCGCATGCCTCCATTTCCTGAATTATAAAATAGAGTGCTACCTAGAATACTGGGTACATTTTGTATGAGTAAGAGGGGACCACAGGGCCCTTAGTTTAGGGAAAAGCATCAGGTCACTGTGGGGTGCAGACAGGCAGATGGGTGGCATTGGTGTCACCTAGCAGTATTTGCTGGGTTGGGAGGCAGCAGCTGCAGGGGCTCAGACGCTTAGGGTGGACAGAGATTAGGCAGCAAGGAAGGGGCCTTTAGACCTGAACAAAGTGAGCTCTGACCGTGGTCAACAGCCCCTTTTTCTCTTATTTCAGTATCTTCAAGAGGCTGCATCACTTCCTTGATTCCCATGACCCAGAGGCCAAGCATAGCTCGTCATCCACAGCCCCAACTCTGATGTCTACCATCCTCCTCCGCCCTCCTCCATCTCTACCTGCCTCCCTCCCCCAGCCTACATGGGGGAAGTCCTCCCGGGCTTGACCTCCATGAACTGACACCTAGTAGCCCGAGCTACTCCGTACTAGCACCACTGCCCTCTCTACGTATGCTAAGATCCCCGAGTGCTGAGAATCCAGCTCCCACTGCCCGCATGACAGCTCAGTGAGGCTGAGACACTTGAATCGACATTGACTCATTATTCCCTCTGGGCAGGCCAGCAATTCTGTCTGCTGAGGAAACCAGGGGGTAGGATACCCCCCCCCCCGCCCCCCTGCCTACAATCAGACTGGCCAGGGTCGATCTAGATTAAGAATGAGCCGCTGGCCAGGGCCGCCTTGCCCGTGGGAACTTCCTCTTCCTGTCTCAGTCTCTGTTTTCCTCCAGTAGCCGGAGGAAACTCCAAGGCCCACTTCCCAGATAGCCCAGAGACTGCTAGCTCTGACAACGGTTGCCATGACAACAGGGATTAGGCTATGGAGAGTGATTTATTAGGTCTCTCTAGGCCCTCCCCAATTTCTCTCTTCCCTGCCCCCCAATTCTAACCCAAGCTTCTGTCCATGCCCCTCCAGGCTGCCCCTTTGGGGTGAGTGCCCTTTTAGATGGCGTTGCTGGGAGTGGGGTGGGTGCTATTTGGTGGGCCTATTGCTGACAGAGCCTAGGGCAAAAGCTGGCATAGAGATGTAGTGGGGAGCAGCTGCTGGAGTGGTGGGACCTCAGGTCTGGGGAAATGAGCTGTCAGAGGAGGGGCAGCTATCCTGTCTACTGCCAAAGGCCCCCCCGCAACATGGGCCAGGGGCCTGCAGGAGGTTCCCGCCTCACATCACGTCCTTGTGCTCCTGCTTGGACTCCTTAATGACCTGCAGGGGACAGAGAAGGTGCACAGTGCCACAGTCAGGAGCTCACACCGACCCTGGGCCCACCACTGCCAGGCTCTTTGACCTTGGGCAGGTCCCCAGGCTCCTGGGGTCTGTCCTTCCTATGATGGTCACCAGAACTCCCTCACGCAGCAGTCGGAGGGGGCTGAGATCACACCTGCAATCATTTAGCACCATGCCAGGCACACGGTGAGCTGATGGTGTGAAGTTAGCTAGAACCACTGCTGGTGTGATGGGGAGTGGGTTATGCCAAATCCCCTTTTCCCACTCCTCTGGAAGGTTCCTTTAACCAAGCTGGAAATGGAAAGTTGGTAGTGAAAACTGCTAATGTCTTTAATTTTCTTTCTTTCTCCCCCAGGCGTGGCGCTGGGGTACCTGAGTGAGGGTGAGAAAGGGAGAAAACCCAGGTTAGGACCCATGCCCAGGCCTTGGCACTCAGGCTTCCCTTCGAACTGCCTGCGGAGAGGGTGGGGAATTGAATCCCATCCAGGTTCCTTCCCCTCTTCCAAAGCCTCCCGGAGAGCCCTTGTGAAGATCAAGAACCTTCCATGTGTCAGTTCGGGCTTCATTCCAGAGCCCGGCCTCCAGAATTCTCGGGGACAGCCAGGGCCTGACGGGGCTGCTGTCCTTACCTCTCCATCCCGCATCTCCACAGTCTTCACCACGATGTTCCTCTTGAGATGGCCTTCTGACACGGACTTGGTGTCCAGGCTGGTTTCTGGGGATGTGAGGAGAGGAGGCCTCCTGTGGGCTCTCGGGGTGCTAGGCATCCCCTGCCACCCCTGGCTCCCTATCCAACCAGGCAAGGAAGGCCTCAGCTCTTCCACAGGGGCTGGCGACACCCAAGTCCCCGCTGTGTTGGGCACAAGTCCTGGCCGCTCTGTCCACTGCCCGGCTAGCTCTCCTGACCTGGCTGCGTGTCAGTCCCTCTGTAAGCCCTTGCCCGGGACCCGGCTTTCTGACAACTCAACACTGTGTCGAGGAAGGAGCACGTGGGCTTTGGAACCAGGCAGGCCAGAGCGGGAGTCCCAGCTCAGCCACTAACCAGCCACACGACTGTGGGCAAGTTACCTTACCTCTCCCAGCCCCGGTTTCCTCATCTGTAAACTAGAGACATGGTGCCTACTTCTCTAGGCGGGAGTGAGAAGTCAGTCAGCTGAAAGAATGTATGTAAAGTGATTGGCTCAGTACATGTGGGTCCCTTTCCTGTCCCTCTTCCCCTCTCCTACTTCTCTCTGCCACTTCTCTGGGCCCTAATGGCCTTTACTGTCTGGGACTGGGCAGTATTACCTCTAGCTGGCACCCCACCCCCGTCTCCCTGGTTATCTTTTCTGATGCTGAGCTAAGTCCTAGGACACACATATCTACTATTCCTAAATGTCTAGCCCAGAAGAAGACTTTCCCCCGCCCTGGAGCTGAGGCCCACATTCAAGTAAGAAGTAATTTAGCGTTTCCCCTCAGAGAGAAAAATATAACACTAATATTTAAAATTAAGAGCAGGGAGTGTAAAACTTTATTCACTACAAGAGCAGCAGTCCAGGGGGAAATAATCCTCGGGGCTGAGTCAGCATCGAGCTGAGCCACGGGGCCTCGGGGACAGACGAATCAAGCAGAGAGCTTGCCCTAGGGGCCCTCTCAGATGGGGAAGGGGTGAGGAGGAGGCTGGCACGTGCTCAGAGGCCCCAGAGCGTCTCCTCCGGGCATCTGAGGACATACCACCCCGAACACCAGCCAGTCTGCTAGTTTAACCTGCATTTACCCTGTGCCAGGTCCTGAGCTGGGTACTGAGGTTGCTGGGAAGATGGCATAGGCTGGCCCTTTAGGGAAACCTGGGAGGAGGGAGCCCAGGAGGATGGGGAACATGGACTGGGTGAGGCTCCCTCCCTGCCAAGTGGAGAAAAGCGCCATGTCTGAGAGGCAGGCAGCTAACCGAGAGCCGGCGGGGCTCCGTCTACACCCTGGTGAGCCTGAATTGGTATAACTTGTACTGTGAGGCTTTTGAGATGTCTTGTGACCTTGTGACCTTCCCCTTCTTTGGTGCTTTTGCCCCCTGTAGTGACAAGCAGTTAAAAAAACAAAGACATAAAACACTCAGATGGGCAGAGGATCTGCAAGTGTTCAGGGATCTGGAGACAGGACAGAGCTTGAGACCCGCACCCAATTCTGTAGGGAATGGGATGCAGGGGTGAAAGGGGGGCACAGGGCAGAGGAGGACAGGAGTGCCTGCAAGCCCCACCTGAGATGCCCTGGGGTGGTTGTTCTGGCCAGAAACTCCACGGTGAATCATGAAGGACCCTTTCACCCAGGTTCTCAGCCCCAGGCCAGAGCAGCAGCCCACAGGCCTGGGGGAGGGGGCGCTAACCCAATACCCTGGCCCCTCGGCCCTGCTCTACTGACCTCGGATCTGCAGGTTGGAGAAGGTCTGCACAGGAATGGTGATGCTGAAAGACAGCAGAGGGAGAGCAGTGACCAGGCCGCCCGAGGACATCCCAGGCCAGGGTTATCGTGACAGCCTCCAGGAGCCCATTTCCTAATTTTCCTCAGCAGCCAACATGCTCCATGGAGCTCCAAGAGCCTGCAAGGGGCTTGGATGTTACCTGTGAACATCTCCATTCGATGGAGGATGAGGACTTGGAGGATGGCAGAGGGGAGGGCACAAGAGGTAGGTCAGGGTCTCGAGAAGAAGTCCGATTATTGTGGGGAGGGTGGGGGGATGAGCCTTTTAGTGTAGTCCTTGCCCTGGGACCTAATCAACATCGGTCGAATCGAACCCATTCACTCACTCATCGAACATTCATTGAATACCTACTGTGTGTTATGGGAGCACTGTGCTGGGCACTGGGTTAGGTGGGGGCTGGACAGGGCTCACCGGTTCTCCTCGCCCTCCAGCAGCTTCCTGTAGGTGGCGATCTCCATGTCCAGGGCCAGCTTGATGTTGAGCAGGTCCTGGTACTCCTGCAGGTGGCGGGCCATCTCGTCCTTGAGGGTCTGCCCCTCCTCCTCCAGCCGGGCCAGTGTCTCCTGGTAACTCGCTACCTCCCGCGCGTGGCGCTCCTCCTGCTCCCGCATCTGCCGCTCCAGGGACTGGTTCTGTAGGTGGAGCCAGCCGGTCCGGTCCCTCCAGGCACCCTCTCGCTCTCGCCCTCGCCCTCGGACGGGACCAGCTGCGGAGGCCTTTGAGGCCCCGCCCCCAGTCGTGGTCCCAGCCTCGGCCCCTACCCACTAGCATCCCTGCGGGTGGCAGGTCCCCTCCTCCCGCTCGCCAGCCTCGGTTCTCTGCCCCGTCGTCGGGGCCTCCGGCTCTGCTCACGCTCACCGTGCTGCGCAGGGACTCCAGGTCGCAGGTCAAAACCTGCAGCTGGTGCCGGTAGTCGTTGGCCTCATGCTTGGCCCGGCGGAGCAGCTCCGCGTTGCGGGCAGCGGCGTCTGTCAGGTCCGCAAACTAGATGGGGAAGAGGGCCTTCGGCTGACAGGCGGGTTGCAGCCCATCTGGGGAGCTGTGTGGGCCCGAGGGAAGGCGCGGGCTCTGGGAAATCAGGGAGGTGGGCAGGACCCCAGGGTTGCGGTCTCGGTCGCCCCAGGACACTGGCCCTGGGTGGGACTATTCGCAGAGACTGTGACCCATGGGTAGCAGCCACAGAAGCCACTGCTGCATTCATTCAGCCTGGTCAGGGAATGAGTGAATGAGCAGGATTGCCACAGAACCCAGAATCTCCTGCACTGGCACCTCCATCTACGGGCCTGAATCCTGTTTCCCCCACCTGGACAGTAATGGGTTCTAATAGCCCCCCCCAACCCACCTCCCCAAGCTGGCAGCCAAGCCCTCAGGGCTCCATCATTGGCAGAAGCCACTCATACTCCTCAGCTCTGTGCCCTGGGCCAGCATCTCCGGGCCCCACCTCTCTGTGCCCTTCTGCCTCCAGGCCTCTACACACGCTCTGTCCTGCACTCGGATGCCCCTTCCCTCTTCTCTTCATGGCCTGCAGTCCTGCGTAGGCCAATTGCCCTCCCTCCTATAATACCCGCCCTGGTTCCCACATTGTATATAGACTCTGCCCTGCGGTGCTGTCGATAAGACACCATACTTGGGTGCACAGCACATCTTCCTGGCCAGACATGTCTCTGTAGCCTGGGCAGTGCCTGGCATGCAGCAAATACTCAATAATCCAAGACACAGATGGCAGAGGCATCAAGAATGCAGGCTCCCAAGTGGGCTGGCTGGGGTTGGAAACCTAGCTCTACCGCTTTGAAGCTGTGTGACTTTGGGCAAATTAGTCAACCTTTCTGGACTTTGGTTTTCTCATCTATCAAAGAACAGTACCTACTTCATAGGAAGATAACCTATGCAAGGCACAAGGCCTGACACACAACAGTGTTGTCAAATAATAATAGTAATAGTAGCAATAAGTTCTTAGGAGAAGTACTATTGCCTGTGTGTCTCTGGGCAAGTCACCTCACTTGTCTGGTGAATGTCAGTCACCCAGAGAGGATCCTCTCCCAGCTTCCCTGAGTGTCTTGTATGGAGCCAGGAGGGCTGCCTGGAGGAGGCAGGCTGGCCCACAATCAGGGTTACCTTGGACCGGTACCACTCCTCTGCTTCGTGCATGTTGCTGGACGCCACTGCCTCATACTGGGTGCGGATCTCTCTCAGGGCTGCTGTGAGATCTGGCTTGGCCACATCCAGCTCCACATGGACCTGCTGCCGGGCCAGCTGCCCCTGCAGCTCCCGCACCTCCTGACCAGGTGAGAGAAGGGAGAGCAGGGCTCAGAGCCCAGGCTGCAGGTGGGGTTTTCTGATTGCCGTCTGCCTGCCTGTCGGACATGGGTGATGGCGAAAGGAAATGGAACAGCCCTCGTCGGAGGAGGTGCATGGCCCAGGGGGTTTGGGGCCTCAGGGTGTCCTCTCCCCAGGCCTGGACAGGCAGGAGACTGAAAGTGCACCCGTGTCATTATGAGAGAGTGTTCGAGTTCCTGTGCGTGTGTGCCTGTGGGTTCCCAGGTTCCATGGGGTCATGGATGCTGAATCCATGATCTGAGGTCTGAGCTAATTGGGATCTTTTTTGTTAAGAATGGTTCTCGGTGAAATGGAGACAGATGGCAGAATGAGTGGAGTCAGAGAAACTGTGTGATTTTAGCAAGTTCTCTAACCTCTCTGGCTTCAGTGTCCCCTGTGAAAAGGAAATTATGCTGAAAGGTCCCATCCCACAGGGCTGTAGTGTAGAAAAAGAGGTCACAAAGCTTTTGTAATTCTCAGTAAGTGGGGTGTGTATCTGTGTGCGTTTTACCAGGGGCTGTTGATGCTCTCTTGTCTGTCTCTATTTCTGTCTTCCTCAATTTCTCTCTTTGTTTTTAATATCTATCTCTCTCTCTCTCTCTCTCTCTCTTTCTCTCTCTCTCTCTCTCTCTTCCAATCTCTCTATTGGGCTTTACCTCCTCATGGATCTTCCTCAAGAACTGGATTTCCTCCTCCAGGGACTCAATCTTCCTCTCCAGATCCAGACGGGCCAGCGTGGCTTCATCTGCCTCCTAGAGTAGGGAGGAGGCAAAGGGCCACTCTGACCCCAGACTCTTCCTCCCCAATCCCTGGCCTTGTCTGTCCCCGCCCACCCCCCTCAGGGGCTGGGAGAGCAGCACATTGCTCAGAAGGGTTGGTGGGGGCCCATGTTTGGGTGGGTTGTCATCAACCCTCCCCCCCCCCCCCCCCCCCCCCCCCCCCCCCCCCCCCCCCCCCCCCCCCCCCCCCCCCCCCCCCCCGCTTGTGCCCCGCCCCTCCCCCCCCCTGACCTGTCGATAGGCAGCCAGGTTGTTCTCCGCCTCCAGCCTCAGGCTGGTTTCATCCTGGAGCCTGGGGTGGGGGGACACATTCCTGGGTCCATGCTCTTCTGAGGACTCTTGGACCCCTGCCCCAATCTCCCTGGAGGTGGCTGCCAGGGAGCACCCCCAACCCAGGACTAGTGGAGGGGCCGAAGGAGAGCCTTGGCCAGGAAAGTGAACAGATGAGGGCCTTTGCTGTAACTCATTACTCAGGTGCCTTATCAGGGCTGCTGCACCTGCTGCTGCTCACACGGGCGCTTCCGCCATCGCACACGCATGCCCAGCTGGCTCAGCAAAGCACCGAGCCCCTGGGGCTCCCCCGGCCTTTGGAGATGGGTGTTATTCAGATCTCTGCTTCACAGCTGTGCAAGCTGAAGCCTTGCCTAGGATCATAAGCTGGTAACAGACCAAGTCACCTGTGTTCTGAAGCCAGGCTTTCCTGCTCTTTCCCCACTCCCTTTACCCCCAAGCCCAGTCCTCCTAGAGTACACCTACCTTCCCTTCCATCTCTCCTTTATGCGAACCCAGGCTCAGAATAGGTGCGCTCCCCGCAGACAGTCACAGGGCCCCAGAGTGAATGGAACACACAACTGCGGGGCCCCCGGACTGCTCTAGCACAGACTTCCCCGGGGGCAGGTGCTGAGCGTACCCTTTTTCCGGGCAGAAGGTAGCCAAATCCCCCTGCGCCTTCTCCCAGTCCCTGCCAACATCTGGGGAGCAAGCCCTCCCTTCCCACAGATGTGGAAACCAGTGAGCAAGGAGGCAGAGCCCGCAGCCTGAGTCTCTGCAGGCCTGTGGGCACTTCCTGGGTGGGGGGGGGCTCAGTCCTCCCTGCTCATGAGACCCCGTCTTCCAGACCCCTCCTCACTTCTGCCTCAGGGTGCCCAGGTCCTGCGCCAGATTGTCCCTCTCGACCTCGAGTCGGGCGCAGTTGGCGGTGAGGTGATCCAGCCGCAGGCGCAGCTCGCGCAGCTCCGCCTGGTAGACGTCAGCCAGCTTGGTGGGCTCCTTGGCCCGCAGCTGGTTCAGCTCCGCAGCCAGTGCCTTGTTCTGCTGTTCCAGGAAGCGCACCTTCTCGATGTAACTGGCGAAGCGGTCATTGAGCTCCATCATCTCTGCCCGCTCACTGGCCCGTGTCTCCTTGAAGCCAGTGTTGAGCGCCCCGGCTAAGGAGAAGTCCACCCGGGCCGGGAGTGGGGGTGGCATTCGAGCCAGGGAGAAGCGGGTGCCTGGACCCAGGCGGTGGCTGGGAGTCAGGCCCCCCACCACCATCTCCGAGGAGGAAACATACGAGCGGCGGGCAGCTGAGGTGACCCGTCTCCTCTCCATCCTGGCCTGGCTCTGCGGGCTCCTAGGGTGCCAGGGCTTTATGAAGGAAGGGGTTGTCTTGACAGCCCACATTGTCCCTGGAAACACCCCCTGGCATAGCCTGAGGAGGTGGGGCTGGGTTGCAGCCCAGCCATGGGGAGAGCTCTTCTCACCCCACGGAGGTCAGTGTGCCCAGAGGCAGGGCCTCCTAGGCATGCCAGCCCCAGCCTGGCCATAGTCAGAGGTACTGGTGGGCAGGGCCTGGGGCCAAATGCTGGGTCGGAGACCCTTTCTCTAGGAAGGTGGGTTACAAAAAGGCTGGACCAGGTGACCTTTGACCTGCCTTCTAACTCTTAGATCCCTCCCCTCACTCAGCACTGCGCCTTCGAGTGCCTGACAGGTGCTGAGAATTTGACAAAGAACAAACCTGTTCCATATGCTTAAGGAACAGTCCGTGTTAGTTTCTTGCCAAGCCAATTCCCGAGAGATTGCTGGGGTTCATTCCTCTGAATACGGGCGTCCTGCAGTCCTGCTTTCTGGAGTTCTGGGGCTGTGGATGAAACTGATCACCAGCCCCCTGTCTGCAGACCACTAGTGGTTCATGAGGTCCAAAAGGTTGGCGACCGCTGGCCTGGAGGGTCAGTTGAGGCCTCTTTCTACCAGCGGGGGATGATGAAAGGAACTTGGGGGTCCTGATAGGGCAAGAGGGGGCAGGCACTGCCCTCTCTGGCCCTTCCCCTGCCTCAGTCTCACAGGGCTCACCCTTCTGGGCCCAGCTTCCCTGCACCCCCTCCCAGAGCCCAGGCCTTGACAGCTCCACAAAGCAGTTATGAATGAGCTGGCTGTCCCTACTCCCATCTTTGTTCCTGTAACAACACCCTGTTTCCCAGGCCACCCCTCTCCTCACTCTCACACTGGAGATTTATCTCTTTCGAGTTCCCGCCCATCAGGTGGAGGAGACGGGGAAAGGCCTCTAGGGGTAGGTGGGTCTGGGAACCCATGAGCCCCTGCTTCCAAACTGGGACTGGGCCTGGGCCCTGTTGCCCCTTGAGACTTCAATCCATCTACCCCTTTTACTCTGGTCCTGCAGGGCCAGCACCCCAACCCAGGACCCCCACCCATCTGGTCTTTGGACTTCTGGGAAGTGGGCAGCCTTCTTCCCACCCCCACTCTGCCTGCTGTCCACGCCTGGGCCTCTGATCCCTTTTCCTGGGCACTTGCTGAATGGAGCCTTGTTCTCCGCCGCCGGTGAGGGCGCCACGCAGTGAGGGCAGCCCGCAGGGGGCTGTGCTGCTTTTGTCCCAGGATGCCAGGCTGTTAGGCAGGGTGCAGCCCAAGCCCCCTGCTCCAAGAGCTTCTCAGAAAGCATCTGACAGGGCTGGAGTGGAGCGGGAAACAGGCTCTGTGCCTACCCCTGACCATTGTCTCTGTGCCAAGGTGAGTCATTCAGTGGGCACGAGGGGAAGGCCCGGGGTGGCCAACCCAGCACTGCCAGGCCAGGTCTCCAGCTCTGCAGACAAGTCCTGGCTGCTCACCCCCTCCCCAGCTCTTAGAGGCAGCTCAGGCCTCTGAGCTGGGACTCACTGGGGGAAACCCAGCATGCAGCCCATAACATGCCCACATGAAAAGCATCTTCCCCAGCATCCTCTGTGTGAGTCCCAGCACAGAGAGAGGAGGTACGAGTCCCTAAGTCTTAGCCACATCTGACCCCAGGGCTTGAGCAGTTTCATAGCGAGGGAATCCCGAAAGGGGGTGCTAGTGACTTTTGATCTCGCCGTGGGTGGAGGAGCTGGGGAAGGACAGGGCTCCTTAAAGGAAGAGCAAGACTGGGGACAAAACCTTGTCCCCACTCTCCTCTCTATGGATAGGAGCGGCTGCTTTTCCAGATCGCTGGGCAAGGGCAAGGCACAGTGTGCAGCCTCCTCTGCTTGTGCAAGTGAAATCTAGTTGAAATGAGCACCGAGAAGGCCTATCAAGAGAAGGAAGTGCTTGTCAGTGTCGCTCAGCGAGTTATACCTCTGTGTGGAGAGCGGCTACAGCATTTGGACAGGTTCAAGCTTTGGACTAATGAGAAGGCACAGTCCTCTCATGGCCACGTGCAAGTCCCAGCTTGGCGGGACCTGTGGTCTGAACCTGTGGTCCCACGTGGCTGAGTGACATGGGCTGCGGGCGGTGCAGCAAGTAAACAAAGCTTGATCAGGTGCAGGTAATTGGGTAGATTCGAAACCCACGAGAATGTTGTAATCATGCCCTGACTTTGCCTCGTGGCATCTGGCTGTAAAATAAAGACACGGTTTTCAGGCTGTGGCACTGTCACTTGCTCTCCATCAGAGAGGACAGCGTCCCACCCAGACTCAGCTTTCTTCTCTTGTCTGTCTTTTCTCAATCCTTCCCCACCCCCTCTTAGGTTCACCGAACTGGGCTGAGCTGGCTCGGCACATATGGCGCCCAGCGTGGGGCTGAGTGCCGGGGCTGTGATGGCTCACCACACCTGTGTGTATGAGACACAGGAGGGGTTCAGCAGCAGTAGATGGAGGCCCACCTTCACCCTCTTCAGGCACCTCCGTGGGCCCCTGTCATAGGCCCAGGCTTCTTGCTCCATCTTTAACCCCCACCTGATCCTCAGACCCATCCCTGCACTCAGCCCTACCCGTCTAAAGATGTCCACACAGAGCCAGCGAGGGAGACAGACGTGGTTGTGGTTGTGTGAGCAACTTGCATTATTTTTATTACACATTCAGTGTCGAAAAATCGGAAAACACAGATACTCAAAATTAAATTAAATTTAGCCATAATTTTGCCACCTGGAGATAAATACTACCAGCCCCCTCCCCCAAACACACACACACATACATTCATGTCTTTACAAGTGGGCTCATGTTGTACAACTTATTTTGTAATTTGCTTTTTTTCTTCTTCACTCAATGTACTGTGAACATTTTTCCATATAAATATGTACCTTGCCTGGCTGGTGTTGCTCAATGGTTGAGCACCTATGAACTAGGAGGTCACAGTTTGATTCCCGGTCAGGGCACATGCCCAGCTTTTGGGCTCAGTCCCCAGTAGAAGAGGTGCAGGAGGCAGCTGATCAATGATTCTCATCATTTATGTTTCTCTCTCTCTCTCTCCCTCCCTCTCCCTTCTTCTCTCTGAAGGCAATAAAAACATATTAAAAAGTATAAATAAAAATATTTATCCACATCTTGTGGAGAGCGGCTACAGCGTTTGGACTAATGAGAGGGCATGGTCCTCTCGCAGCAAAGCCGCGTGCAAATCCTAGCTTGGAGGGCAAAGTCCTCCCAGCACCGTTATAGCCAAAGGTATTGGAAGCTTGACCTTATGGTCTGAACCTGTGGTCACACGTGCCTGAGTGACATGGGCTGCGGTAGGTGCAGCGAGTAAACAAAGTTTGATCAGGTGCATGTAATTGAGTAGATTCAAAACCTATGAGAACATTGTAAGTATCTCGAACATGCCCTTACTTTGCCTTGTGGAATCTGGCTATAAAATAAAGACTCAGGCTCTGACCAGTTTGGCTCAGTGGATAGAGGTTCGATTCTGGTCAAGGGCATGTACCTTGGTTGCAGGCACATCCCCGGTAGGAGGTGTGCAGGAAGCAGCTGATTGATGTTTCTCTCTCATCGATGTTTCTAACTCTCGTTCCCTCTCCCTTCCTCTCTGAAAAAAAATCAATAAAATATATTAAAAAAAAAAAAAAGACTCAGGTTGCAGGCTGTGGTGTTGTCTCTCCATCAGACAGGGCAGCGTCCCCCCTAGCCCCATCTGTCTTCTCCGTCTTTCACCATCCCCTCTCAGGTTCACCCGTGGTTGTGCCAGCTTGACACATACATCATCATTTTAAGAGCTGTATGGTTTTCTTCTATATGCATTAATTTAACCAAGTCTTATTGTTAGACAGCTCTCTCTCTCTCTCTCTCTCTCTCTCTCTTTCTCTCTCTCTCTCTCTCCTTCCCTCTCTCCCTCCCTCCCTCTCTCCCTCTCTCTCTCTCTCCCTCTCCCTTCCCCTCACTCCCCCGCTCTTCTCTTTCTCCACTATGATGCACATCTGCCCTAGGCTGACACAGCTCCCAGCCTCCACTGCTATTTGCATCCTCCTGGAGCTCAGCTCCTATCTACATGGTGTTTCCTGTTTCACCAACCTGAGGGCCTCAACATCTAAAGCCTCAGGCCAATCCCTAGACCGATTTCATCACTGGGCAGCAGAAAGCTCTGGTCATGGGGAGAGGGTGCCACAGGGCCTTCAGCCAAGCCATGCCCCACTTCAAGTTGAAGTAGATATAAGATGACCTTCTACCCCCTGCACCCCCACCCCTGTGTCATAAATCTGTCAAGATGCCCATCTGCCTACAGGGCCCAAATGTCTCGCAGGACAGACCAACGCTACACCTGGCCTCAACCCATACATGGGGTGCCCAGTGTTTTCCGGATTTGCCAACCTCTAATTCAAGTGGCTGCTTTGCCACTAGACTGCCGCCCACTGGCTCCGCTTGAGCCCCTGCCCCTCTCCAGTACCCACACAGCGTGGTGGGCAGCAAGTGTAGGTGGGATGAAGAGAACATGGGTCTTTCTGGCTGAGTCCTTGTGCACCACTCAGCGCGTCCATTCCCTGACCCATCTCTGAGGAAGGGAACCAGGCCCTGGTGGCCACTAGATGGCAGTGCTCAGCTTATCGGGTCTGGAGGCAGAGGCATCACCCCCTTTATTTTCCGAGTTGCCTCTGCCTGCTGCGGCCATGCCCTCTAGGGAAAGAGCAAGGCTGTGGCTACTCCAGAGCTGTATGACCTTGGCTGACTGACCTAAGGTCCCGTCCCTGAGTCTCCACTTCCACATCTGTTACATGGGGACTAGCCATCCTTCCAAGGTAGTTGTGAGGGTAAAATCAGCGAAAGCCAGAGGGTGCAGCAGGTGCTTGATAAATCATAGCTCCCGTTTAATAACACCTACTAGGTGATTTATAGATCTACCTGTTAGCACATTTGTGGTGGGGTGGGCCCACCGGGGGGAGGGGCTGCCATGTCCTGTTGACTTCATGTGGGTGGAGCAGGGACAGTGCGTCCCCATCCCCAACACAGGGCAGTTAGTTGGCGGTGTGGACAGGACGCAGGTGGCAGCAGCCAGTGAGCTCAGGGTGGGAGTCAGCACCGTTTGCCCCGGCTTTGGGTTGCCAGGGGACACGTGTAAGCTATCTCCAACTGCCCAGGAGGGACTCAGAGTAGAGGCTGTTTCCCAGTCTTTCTGGCCTCCCTGACTCCTCCATCCTTGCCCTTCCCCAGCCCTAGGCTAGAGGTTCCAACTCCCTCCTGATGTGTGGCTCTTCTGTACCTCAGCCTGCTCCTAAGGAGAAGGGCCACGTCTCCCCCCATGGATGGGGCCTCCCGAATGCTAGGACCTGGGATCAGACTGGGATCACCCTAAGGATAGGTCTGCTCCCCCCTTTAGACTAAGGTCCCCACAGGACAGGAGCCAGCCCTTCCCCTTGGGTGGGAGCTCTCTGATACGAGAACCCATGGCTCACTGTCAGCTGGATGCCCCTTGAGGGTGGAGGTTATCTCCTTCCAGCTGGAGGATGGCTGCCCCAGGCCAGGGTAGGTTCCTCTGCCATCCGCAGCCTGTGCCCAGCTAGCCTCTGTGGGTTGGAAGCACCCAACTCCTGTGGCTGCAAGAGGAGTCCTGGCTGCACCCTCCCCCCGCCCCCGTCTCCTTCCCCCTCCTCTTCCCTGCCTCCTCGCAGCGCGTCATCATCTGAAGCATCATCAATTCACTCACCTGCACGGACCCGGGGGCCAGGCTGCTTCATTGGGGTTAATAAACTCGGGCTCTTTCTTTCCCCTTTCTCTCCTCCCCAGCCAAGGCTCACTCCGGCCTCCTCCATCTCTCACCTC
>PVJC01001230.1:0-98018 GCA_004026665.1 Murina feae
CGGGGTTTTCCCTGCTTTCTGGTGGCTGGAGGAAGATGGGCAGTAGGCAAGCTTGGGAGGCAGGCCGCCCGCAGCCCTGGTCACAGCTCAAAAAAGAGAACAACATGCAGGGGAGGGCAAGAGTCTGAGAGATCAACATAGAGGGGGTGCCTGCTCCAAGCCTCCACGGTGTGCCTGGGGGCAGGCCCCCAGCAGGTAGTCACACACAGGAGGACTGCTCTGAGCCTCAGATGCGGCTGGGGGCAGGTCCCCAGTGGTCACACACACACACTCATACACACACACACAGAAGGCGCCTGGCAGACTGGGGCCATCATAGGACATCCACTGAGGGGTCCCAGACTGTGAGAGGGCACAGGCCGGGCTGAGGGACTCCCTCCACCTCGAGTGCACAAATTTTTGTGCACCGGGCCCCTAGTAATAATAATAAACCACACGTTTATTTCGCGTGGGGGAAACGGCTGTGTGGTGTCCGGAGACTCCCTTAGCAAGCCTACTCACTCCTAGCTCTGGTTCCCCGCAACAGATCGATGAGAAAATTTGGGAATCGGCATAGTCGGGGGAAGCGGGTTTTGCAGGCTAGGCAGCGGGTGAGGCCCGGCCCATCAGGTATTCCCTTAATACGCAGAGCCCTTTTGGAAATCAAACGCTTTCAGTGAAAGCTGCCATGGAGTTTATTGTAACAGGGAAGCGGGTTCTCTTTAAAACCCATCCGAGTGTTGATGTTGCCCCACAGCGGGAGCTCCTGTCTGTGCCGGAACTGTCCAGGGAAGCCCTCAGGAGCACCTGCCTCCCCGGCAGAGCTCCGTGGTTCTCTGTTCGGCGTGTCGTTGCTAACGTGTGTGCTCTCCCCCCATCCCGGCCTCCGCACTGGACCCGGGGAGGTGCCGACCTCAGACTTTTCTCTCTCCCACCAGCACCACCGGGACCCCCTGTGCAATTCAGAAGATGACACGGGTGCGTGTGGTGGACAACAGTGCGCTGGGGAACACCCCGTACCACCGCCCTCCTCGCTGCATCCACGTCTACAACAAGAACGGGGTGGGCAAGGTGGGTGACCGGATCCTGCTGGCCATCAAGGGGCAGAAGAAAAAGGCGCTCATCGTGGGGCACCGCATGCCGGGTCCCCGGATGACCCCCAGGTTCGACTCCAATAACGTGGTCCTCATCGAGGACAATGGGAACCCGGTGGGGACCCGCATTAAGATACCCATCCCCACCAGCCTGCGCAGGAGGGAAGGGGAGTTCTCCAAGGTGCTGGCCATCGCTCAGAACTTTGTGTGAGCAGCGCCCAGGAGCAGCTCCGAAAACCGCGCCCTCGCGGGTGGGGCGCCTGGGGTCCCGTGGCTGGGGAACAGTGTCCGGTGAGAAATAAACATTTTCACATGCGTCTTCGTGAGCTTTCTGGAATGCGGTTGTGAGGTCAACGGCATGGAGGCCAGTGCAACCCACGTCAGGCCACAGACGGCAGCGTCTGCCTCGGGGCTGCCCCAGGAGCGAGCAGCAGGCTCTGGGAGGTGAGGGTGCCGCCAAGTGCCTGTTTGTAAATGGACGGTGGGATCCGGCTCTGCTGACCAGGCAAACCCTTCCCCTGATCACGGCATCCACTCCCCGTGTCAGAGGGCTGGGCTGTAAAGCGGGGATGAAGAGGAGCGACTTGTTGAGTGTAGTGGGATGCTGCCTTGAGGCTGACGGGACCCAGGCAGTCGTCCTTGCTCTGCCGTGGAGCGCCCTCTGTCAGGGACCGAGGCTTCCCTTCGCCCACAGCCCGAGGCGGCCTTCCCTGAGTGCTGGCTGGGGAGAGGTCAAGCCCTGTGTTCTGTGGGTGACTCATCTTGGGCCTGCGCAGGTGACTCCGTGGCAGTTTATCTCCCATTTGTTTATTGGTCTCCTCGGGGCGCCTTGGGGCCTCTCTTGATTTCTTTGATGGAACCTCATTAACTCATTGATGAATTCATTCGTTCATTCAAAATACCGTGGGCACTCACTCAAATGATCCAGTGGCCTCTGAGAGGCAGAGTTGCACCGCGATCAAGAACTCTGTTCTGCAGCCAGACTGACTGACTTTTAATGGTGACCTTGAGCAAGTCCTCTAACTCCTCTGTTCCTCAGTTCCTTGCCAGTAAAATGGGGATATGATAATGGTCCCTACTCGTGGGCTGCTGCGAGAGTTTCATGAGTTAGTACCTGTGAATGCCTGGCATTCGACAGGTGTTAGCTATTTCCTATGATCATTACTGAGCATGTGCAGACACAGGGAAACAGGTGAGTTTAAGCAGATACGGTCCTTCTTGTGGGGCGTACAGTGTCCTACGAGACATCGGCACAGATCACACAGTTACGTACATGTAAATCTCTCGGTGTAAACAGGTGTCTGCAAATGAGGGATTTGACTTTTCCAGTGGGATTGGAGGCAGCTTCCTGAGGAAGGGGTTACATCGGCTGCATTCTGGAGAATGAGCAGGCATTGTGATAGGAGCCACAGCAGCGGTTACCTGGGTGTGGGAAGGAGTGTAGACGGGACGGGGCAGGAGGGCACTGTATGGGTGCGGGATTGTTTGAGATCTGAGATGAACGTGTACATCTGTAACTAGGAAGCTGAGCACTTGAATGCACTTTATGTACTTTATACCTTAGTAAACAAATGGAGAGGCATTAGCTAGGTGAGGGGAGGGGGGGTATGTCAGGCAGAGGGAAGAGCATGTGCAAAACCCTGTGGTAGGAGGGAATGGGGTAACCAGCAGGGACCGACGGGAAAGCCACCGTGGCTGAGCATGGTGTAGGGTGAGGCTGCAGCAGGGGCCGTGGGAAGGAGGTTTCCTTTTCGGAGGGCCTGGGGTACTGCTGTGGCGTGTTTAGCAAGCAGGCTGGGTGGTGGGAGGGAAGGCATGGTTCTGTTTGCTCTGTGGAGAGGGCTGGGGGAGGCCAGAACGGGATGGGCAGAGGCTTTGTTGGAGACTGCAAGAGGACGACGTGTTGGGCTCGGACGGGTGATGGAAGGGAGTAGAGCCTTTAGGTGGTAGAGGTGACGGCTGGGTAATGTGTTAATATGGCGGGGGAGGGCCAAGAGTGGGCCCTAGGTTTCTGGCTTCCATCCATGCCGGTACGGTTGGTCCAGACGAGCCCTGAACTGGGGTGCCTGGGAGAGGCCTGAGCGTGGGGGAGGGAGAGCAGCCGGGGGCATCTGAGTGGGGGTGCCTTTGAGACAGCCAGCAGATGTCAAGTAGGTAGCTGGATATAAATAAACTCTTAAATTGGGATAGCACTTAGCCTCTATTTTGAAAGCATCTCTGTGTATGCTTATTCGTGGTGCTCCTCAGCCTTAGGTTGGCAGACACTGGTCCTGTTCTTTAGAAGGAGACACTGAGTTTCAGAGGCCACATGATTTCTTAGGGTCTCAGCACCCAATAGGTGCTACGGCTGGTCTCCAAGCCTGATCCCGTGACTTCCAGCTCAGGTCGCCCCACACCGTGAGGGGGTTTGCTGCCCAGGAGTCCTTCCCATCTCGAGTCGATTCTCACTGGCTGCGATCCTAGAGAAAATGGTCCTGGTCGGTTCTCCCGTGTTCCGCGGGCACATTGGGAGCCTCTTGCCTGCTAAGCCTGGACTGCGAGGAAGCGAACACAGGCGTTTCGTGTCTGTCTTCCCGGCCGAGCGGCACACTGCTCCCCACGCTTCTCTGATGGAGCTCGGTTCCGGGCATGTCTGGGTATTTTAGGAGCTGATATTCTCTCCATGTGGCCTCGGGAAGAGCCAGGAGACTCCTGGTCAAGGAGGAGGAATCACACACAGGCCCTGCCTGCTGTGCCCGTGGTGAGTGTCTCTCCAGCAGCAGCAGCAGCTGGCCCTCAGCAAGCTCTTCAAAGGCTGCAGGAGGAGGAGAGCCTGTCCTGAGGCAAAGGAGGTGGAATTGGCATTCTCATCCTGGCACCGTCTGCCCAGGGGCTGGGCCTCTTCTCTGATCGGACAGCTTGACCCGAGTCGCTGTCTAGCTTTGCGGGTCACTGGCTTTCTGAGGCTCACTCCTCTGTGCTTAGTCAGCAGAAAGTGCGCTCATCCTTCCACGAGTTCCCAGGCCACTGGCTGCTCAGCTGCACCCCCTCACCCCTTCACGTGTTGGGGTTCACCCAAGTCACTCGAGCAGCTGTCGTCGCTGCCCCCGCTCCTGGCCTTCTGTGGGCGCACCACTCCTCCCAAGGTGTTCTTGCAGCCCGCTGGAAGGCTGCGGTTTCCACAAAGCCGCTGGCCGGAGCCCACACTCTGACGCAGGCCCGCGCGGCGCACAGCCCAGAATAGCCTCAGCCTCACTGCTTCCCGTCGCCCTATCACTTTGCAAACCGGGATCTAATTTGCTGTCCACCCTCCACACCCGTCTCTCAGCCAGTACTGCTTTCTTTGCTCATAAAATATTTATAATCACAGATTATGTTTCCCTATGAGTATACCCTTGCTTTTGTTTTTTTCCCCTTCCGTGCCCTTAAGAAGCTGCCCCTGACGGGTCCAAGAGCCTCGTTTCTCTGGGTTCACAGCCTTCACTGCAGTGTCTGCCCAAGTGCCTGCCGAGGTGGCCGGCCCCACCCCTGGTCGGCTCCCTCTGCTGCACCGCTGAGGAGGAGATGTGGTGGGAAGGGCTGCAGGCTGGAGGCTGCGTTTGGGAGACCCGGGCTGCAGTTGGGCCTGTGCTGCTAACTCCCGGTGTCACTTTGGGCAAGCCACAGCTTCTCGGGGTGGCATGGAGGCCTGGTGCTCGGGACCCGGCAGTGGGGCGCCCCTTGGAGCAGACCAGGCCTGGCTCTGACTGCAGCCCTTGCCCCAGCCACCTTGAAGGGCGTGCCCTTGGCTGCAGATGGGGACCCGGCCAAGAATGTGCAGAGATCATCCTGTCGTTGTAAACACTCCTGGAAAAGCAGCCAGGTCACTTCCTGCATGACAGGCAGTTCCCTCCTGGAAATCTCGAGCTCAGCCTTGTCTCGGTGATGGCAGCTGAGGGCAGCAAGAGCGCTCCCTGTTACAGGCAGCATGCACCCGAGGCGCAAGGCATGCAGGGGAGCGAGTCCCAGGCCTGGGGCGGGTGTGGGGGTGGGGGGCAGTGGGGTCCTCTGGCCTTGCCTGGGCACAGCCTCCTGAGGTTCCCTCCTCCACCTTCTCACGGCCTTTCTTGTCTTCTCATGTTCTTGGAGAATTCTTGTTTTTGGAGAAAATTGCATGGTACCGGAATACTTAACTGAAATTCAAATCTGTCCAGCAGCTGCGTTTATTTCCTTCCTCTAATTTGGTAATTCAACCTTTAGCAAGAAGCTTCGGGCCTTTGTGCCACTCTCTCCCACCTGGAGGATGGCTGTAGCTCAAAGTTCAGTTCCCCTCAGCATTTACACAATTGCTGAATTGTTTTGCTAAATATTAGTGATTTTCCAAGTTATTTGGGCTTCCTAAGCTCCAAACAAACGGTCATAAGTTTGCTTCTCAGTTTTCAACATCAGGCCGGTTTCTTGGTGTTTCGGCCAGTGGGTTCCATCCTGATTCAGGAATAGGGATAATCAGTTGTCATTTGCTCGATATTATGGCAGGCGACCTCATAAGACCTACCAGGTGTCAAGGATTCCATTTAAAAAGAAAAAGTAAAGATAAAAATTTATGAACAACAAATACATATCTATCAACAAGTGAACTAAAAATCAAGTGAATGAAAAAAAATCTGATGAGCAGAATAAACTGGTGAATAGAATAGAATCAGGGGCATAGAAAGGGAGTGGACTGACAATTCTCAGGGGGAAAGGGGTTTGGGGGGTGTGGGAAGAGACTAGACAATAATCGTACACCTATGGAGGAGGACAGTGGGGGATGGTAAGGGCAGAGGGTGGGGTGGGAACTAGGAGGAGGGGAGCTTTGGGGGGGAAAAGAGGAACAACTGTAAAAATATGAACCATAAAGATTAAAAAAAAAAAAAGGAAAGGTGATTTAAACGCATTTTACTTTGAGAATTTCACAAGAGCTCTTGAATAATTGGGATGCCCTTGGATATTATGAAACCTCGATTGGCAGTGGATGTTAGGCCAGATGTTTACTTGGCAAATAGAGTCACCTCTTGGTCCATTGGACTGATCAAAGCCACCCGTCCTGCTCCCCAAGGCTTGGTACCACCTCCTGAGGGAGGGAGGGGAAGGAAGGAGGCCTTGGAGAAGCTGTCCCACGCGCTGGTCTTTGCAGGGCTGCGTGCCTGGCCCCCGTGGACTTCCTGGGCTGGGAGTGGGCTGTGCCGCCCCATCCCACAGGCTAGCCCAGTGCCCTTGTTGGCTGGCTCCCACAGGCCAGGGAGCAGAGCTCGTATTTGCCCACTTACCTCACTGGCACTGTCCTTAGCCAGCTGAGTTAACGCGTCATCTTGCTGCCAGCTCTGGTCAAAGGTGTGCTGGTGAAGAGGAGTGAAGCCCTTGCTTAAAATGAGATTTTAGGGTTGTCTGGGAATTTTGTTTCTCCAGGCTGGTCCTCACAATATGCAAACACCGAGAATTAGGCACAGAGTTCCCCATTTACCTTTCCGCCTTTGCTGCTGGTCTTCTGTCCCATAGGCTTCCCTTTGCACTTAATTAAGTGGCTCTCTGGCAGGTCACTGCTTGCAGAGAGACGGTACATGTATCTATATTTTTTCTTCCTTTTGTTACACATAAAAGTTAATTTTAGTCTTACCCATTCCCTGTGTAAAATCATGTATTTATGTTTTTTTAAGTAAAATCTTTTTATTGATTTTTTTAAGAGAGAGGGAGGAAGGGAGGGAGGGAGGGGGAGAGAGAGAGAGAGATAGATAGATAGATATGAGGATGCCTCCTGCATGTTCCCTACTAGGGATTGAGCCCAGGGCCAGGGCATGTGCCCTGACCAGGAATCAAACCAGCAACTTTTATTTATTTATTTGTTAATCATCGCCTGAGAATATTTTTTTCTATTGATTTTTTTTTGAGACTGGAAGGGGGAGGGTGGAGTGGGGAGAGAGAGGGAGGAAGGGAGGGAGGGAGAGAGAGAGAGAGAGAGAGAGAGAGAGAGAGAGAGAGAGAATCGATATGAGACACATTCATTGGTTGCTCCTGCATTTGCCCCAACTGGGGCTGGGGATCAAACCTGCAGCCGGCGCACACACCTTTGGTGAGCGGGCCCATGCTCTACTCGCTGAGCAACACTGTCCAGGGCTGAACTGGCAACTTTTGGTGCACAGGACGATGCCCAACCAAGTGAGCCTCATCGGCCAGGGCTGTGTTTGAAAAGCCTGATGCTGAGTGAATTAAGAGTGAATTGTCATGATGTCTGCAAAAAATCGCCAACTGATGAATCCAAATGAGTATATAATGCTTGTATCATTCTTTCCACCATTTTTAAGTTAGACATTTTCAAAAGATAATGTTAAGGATCAAAGAAATAGAAAGGAAGTTAAAAATTCCGATGAAAAGTAAAAGAAATAAAAAGGAATTTTTCTTTTCAAAAAATTCTGATAAAACGAAACCTATGTTTGAAATGTATTCCCTGACCAGGGCCCAGGCTAGGCCTGCTGAGCTTGTAACTCTGCACTGACCACTGGGGACTGGACAGTTCAGAAGCAGGAGTCCGGTTGTGGGGTCCACCCACCCGCTGCCCCCTCTCCAGCTCCTGGCCCCGCCGGTCATACCACCCCTCTCTCTCCCTGTGGCCTGGGCTTGGCTGTGCTCTTTCCTTCTTTCGTTTAGGAACAGGACTATTGTATTCCTTTTAACTCCGTGTTCTGAACATCTGGCACATAGTAGGTGTGCAGTAAATGTCATGAATAAATTGCTTCCGTTCAAGTTTGTGATGAATTGATTTTGAAAAGCATACATTTTTACTGATTTCAAAGAGGAAGGGAGAGAAACATCATTCATTGATGAGAGAGAATCATTGATTGGTTGCCTCCTGCACGCCCCCTACTGGGGAGGCCCTGACTGGGAATTGAACCTTGACCTCCTGGTTCAACCACTGAGCCACGCCAGGCAGGGCTGTGGTGAGTTGGGAGAGGAGAACTTTATGCTTCTTAAGTAACCGCTGTGAGGAGCGTGTACTTCATTTCCCTTTGGTGACATGTGGTTGGGAACACACAGGGGCCTTCCTCACTGGGTAAGGGCTTGCCAGAGCTCACCACCTGTGAGTTTATTTCACTCTGACCATGGAGAGTTGGGGGCGGAGGAGGCCCCCGCCTCCCCCAGGTGGAAGTAGAAGATTCAGGATGAGAACTAGGCTTTTCTGGTTCCCAGTCCAGTTCTTTCCAGTACCTCACAGCATCAAGGAGCACTTTTTTTTTTTTTTTTTTAACCACTGAGTTTAAAACACTGTGGACTAAAGTTGGATTTTAAAAATCTTCACAGGTTTGGTTTTATCAGCATTTCTTGAAAAGCAAAAATTTCTTTTTATTTCTTTTATTTCCACCCACCCAGCCCGAGGGGTGGAAAGCAGCTGCTGGTGAGGTGTCGGGAGAATCTCAGCTGCCCTGCGGAGCCCATGTTCCTGAGATGACTTAGTGGCCTGCTGTGCCGTGGTGATGGGACGCGGGGCAGCAGGACGCTTGTGCTGCTGTGGTCTGAAGCCTCCTCTCTGGCCCCTTCATTCCCACTGGGTCCCTCAGCTTCAGAGCCCATCTCACTGCTTTCTCTTCCCCCTGCGTAGCAGGGTGCTTCCCCGGGGGGGGGGGAGTTCCTTGTGGTTTCTGAACACCAGCCGGCAACCTCGACCTCCGCCAGCACTCTTTCTGCACCACGGTCTCACCTCCGCCATCTTACCTCCCGCTGCTGCCCGGTTTCCTTCAGCCTCGGTGACAACTGTGCGTGGCAGGTCGGGCTGCTGTCCTTATTTCATAGAGAGAACGCTTAGCGCACAGCGGTCTTTTTCTTGCTCTGTGGCCCCGCTGTGCCCGCACGCCAGCCTGGCACGTTCACACCTTTGTCAGAGTCAGGCCCACTGGCTCTGAGCCGTGTGTGGCTGTTCACTGCTCTTCCCCTCTGCTTAGTAGATGCACAAAATATTGGCAGCTCAGAAGTTGAAATGTGGATTCTCAATTTAGGTGATGCCTCGTAGAGGAGTTGGCAACAATCAAGGCATGGATGGAGTATTTCCAAGGACCGCTGCGGGGCAGGTTGCGTATCTCCGTGTAGATCCTTACCCGGGGATTTCACCCACACTGGCCGCACGCCCAGTGCTGCCTGCTCATGGGATACCTTCCCACGCCAGGGCTCGCCTGATAACCCTGCTCAACTGGAGTGCACAGTCACGTGCAAAGATCAACGTGTGACTTCTTGGAGAGGGCCCATGGTGAGGTGTGGCTTTCGGCCTCGCCTTTGATGTCTGACCAGGACGAGCCAGGAGGACAGGGAGCCCTTACCTGGAACTTGGCGTCTTTCTTTTCCAAACATAAGACACCGTGCCTTGCCCCGGCTGGTGTGGCTCCGGTGCTTGAGCGTCGTCCGATGCCCTGGAAGGTCGCCGCTTCGATTCCTGGTCATGGCACGTGTCCGGGTTTTAGGTTTCATCCCCGGTTGGGGTGCATGCGGGAGGCAATTGATCAATGTCTCTCACATCAATATTTCTCTCCCCCCCCTCTCAAAATCAATAAGAGCACATTTAGAAAAGTACTGTACCCTATGCTGAACTTGCTTTCGGTCACAAACATTTCAATACCTTCAGCTATTCAGGCAACAATAACAAAGACAGTGACAGCTGGCTGAGGGGCAGGTTTAGTTCAGGGGCAGCACTCCCTTCAGGCTGGCGGTGGGGAGGGTCGGAGGGACAAGGTGAATTTAAACAGCTCAGTCCTGGGCTCACACTCATTGGTGCCCTAGGAGGCAGTCCGCCGTCCTAGGGCTTAGGCAGGGACGGGAAGAAAGGGAGTAAAAGTAGGAAACCAACAGGAAGATGCAGGCGATGGCAAGTGCGATGCAGCCTCAGTGCTCCAAAGGCCCAGGTGTTGTTTGCTTCTTGCTGACAGCGCTCTGCCACCTTCCTCCTTCTTTCCTCTCCCTCCCTACCCAGAGGGCTGTGGAATGAATATGCTTCCTAGTGGACTAAGGTTGGATTTTCAGGAGAAAAGAAAGCTGTGTATAAGGCAGTGGCCCCCAACTGGGGACATTTGTTTGGAGACATTGTTGGTTGTTAGAAGGGGGGGCGGGTGGCATCTAGTGGATAGGAGCCAGGGAAGCTGCCACAGGTGCTGTGATATACAGGGTAGCCCCCCCCTCCCCCCCCTCCCCCACCTCTAAACAAAGCCATCCAGCCCAGGTTCAGGTGAGGAGCCCTGGGTGAGACTAGGTGGGACCTAGTGTAGGGGACAGATGATATCTGGGAATCAGCGAACTGTCGGTTCCTAAATAATGTAGGATTATAGGAATGCAAGCCACACTAAAACCCAGGAAACTGCACTTGACCGCTATTTACCTGCCCATGACCCTGACTTGAGCCTTACAGGTGGAGCAGGTAGGTCTCTGGTGTGGCTCAGTGGTTGACCGTGGACTCATGAGCCAGGAGGTGACGGTACCATTTCAGTCAGGGCACATGCCCGGGTTGCAGGCTGGATCCCCAGTGTGGGGTGTGCAAGAGACAGCCAATCACCGATTCTCCCTCATCGTTGATGCTTCTATCCCTCTCTACCTCTCTCTTCCTCTCTGAAATGTATATATATTAAAAGGTAGAGCAGGTAATGGAGAATTCAGAAAGCTGCAGCTTACTGAAGAGTTGAGAAATAGACCAACAGAGTCCAGGCCAGCAGAGGACGGGGCATTTGGCTCCCAGAGTGCAGATACAAGACCTTGGTCCACGTGTGGGCTCTGGGTGGGGCCTGAGGTCAAGGCTGCTGTTGGACTCAGCCACTTGCTTGTGGTTGGGTCAACTTGGCTGGTCACTGTCACAGAGCTCTGCCAGTGTCCTCATTCTCCATGAAGGTCCCAGCCGTGGCACCAACACCCTTCCTACCTCAGAAAGCCTACAGCTGTGGGGTCACTTTGTGGCTTTGTCCCGCTTTTCCTCGTCCACGTTTAGTTTTCAGGAAGTGCTGCCTGTTCTGCGATGGTAGAAGTGGCCCTCCTCCTTGTCCTCCATGTCGGGGCCCTCACCCCCTTGCCACACTGCGGCTGGGTTCCTACGACAGTCCCGCCCCCCGCCCCCCTCCAGCCCGGGTCCAGCACGCGGCTGTAGGAGCAGAGAAGAGGAACCAGTGCCCCGTGGGCATCCTCGTGCCTGTGCTGTGCTCGGGCTTCCCACGCTCTGTCCCAGGTGGACTTCACGATGACGTGGTGATCGCTGTGCCTGACGTGAGTCTGAGAAGAGGGAGGGGACAGGCAGTGCGGGGCAGGCCGGGATCTGCAGGCAGGCTCGCCCGACCGCACAGCTCCTGCTCCTTTCCGCTGCATGGACCTGCGGTGGAAATACTTCCTGGTACCGTGCCCTCCCTCAGCTATTAAAATCGTCCTCTGGAAGCACCCGCTGGATGCCCACTGCAGACCCTCGCCGTTACTCCGATGCTACTCGGTCGGCTCCTTCCAGCGGCCACGGCAGTGCTTCCGGCCGGAAGCCCGCTCCTCGCCTATTTGTCAGCACCGTCTCCTGTCCCTGTCACCTCGAGCACCCACTCCGGCCCAGGGCATGGGCCTCTGCCTTCCACTCTGTGGGCCCAGCCAGAGTGGGCTCCCTGGGCTGGGTGTGCAGCCTGCAGCAGCAGGACTGGGCGGGCTCTCCCCGTGGGCTGGGTGTGTATCCTTCCTCACCTCCACGCCAGGCGGCCTCTGCTTTTCCAACCCATCTCCCGGCTGGAACACCCAGGCGAGGAAGGCCAGGTGCTCAGTGGCCCTCCAGGGGGTGGTGACTTTGTCGGCTCACTCTTGATTCCCCCAACCCCGTCCACTTGGCTGCTGCCTCCACTAACATCTCCTGTGCGGACCCCGCAGGAGGCAGGCGGAGCCCAGAGCGAGGCAGGCTGCACCCGTTCGGCTGAAAGTGTCCTTTCCCCCTGGAGAGGCGGCCCCTCATCCCCGCAGCCCTGCTCAGTCATCCCCTCAGTCAGATTCTGGTCCACTGACAGCCATTGAGCCCTGGGATGACACCTGAATTGGCCCTCCAGGGCCCCTCTTGCCCCCTCCCGCGTGCTTCGTGCCTGTGCCTGAGCCCAGAGACTGGCCTGTGTGGGCCGCGTTAGGCTCAGGCCTCTGGCTTCCAGCTGGGCGTGGCCAGCGGGAGGAGCCAGCAGGAGGTGGAAGGACAGGAGGAAAGAAAGGGCACCCACCGCTTGCCCCTCTCTCCTGGCAGGGCTGGCAGAGCGGTCGTATGTCACCACACTCCCTCCAGGGGCCATGGCCCCAGGGCACTGTATTACCCACTGCACTGGACCACGCCTTTGCAAGGAGTCCCTTTGTTAAACCCTCCTCCCATGACCCTAACTGCAATGGCCCAGCTGTTACTGGGTGGACCCAGAGGGCACACCTGGCTCCTGCCCTGGAGAATCTGCAGGGAGGTGAGGGAACTGGTTCACTCCATGGCGAGTCAGCCTGGGCGAGTCAGAAAAGCTTCCCGAGGAGATGCCCGGAAGCTGGAGGATTAGGCAGTCAGTCAGGTGACAGTCTGTGGTGCCAGCGCCTTTCAGCCCGGCCCAAGCCAGGGTGGCACCTAGTGGGAGGCATCTGGACCTGCCAGCCGTTCGGGGTTCCAGGAGGCGGCAGTGAGTGAGGTGGCGGGGGTGGGCGGGGGTCACACTTAGACCTTGTCACTGCCCAGCCTTAATGCCCAGTGGCTCCTCTTCCCGGGTGTGCATTTGTCAAGCTTGCCCAGCTGCTGTGCAGAGGAGCTCTCTGAGGGAATAGCGCGGGGCCAGGCTGATGGCAGGGGGTCAGTAAGTTCAAGAGATGATGAGAGCATGAGGGCAGAGCAAGTCAGGGATGGAGGGTGGAGTCAAGACAAATCGGGGACGGAATTGGTATTTAGCAGGTTGAGATAGTTCGGCATAGAGGTCAGGCTGGAGGCAGGGCAGGGGCCAGAAGTTCAGGTTGGCACCACCAAGCTACTAGGGGACAAGTTACTGAGGGGCAAGCTTTGTATCCAGAGGAACTGTGTGGTGGGAAACCAACTTGGACAGCTCGGGGGGTGGCTGGTGGTGGCCGAGGAGGGCAGGGACAGTGCCCCCACATCCCTGTAGTGGGGAGATGTGCTCCCATCCACCGTGCTGTGTGCTTCCCGGCCCCACCATTGCACTCGGGAGCTGCCCCTCCTCTGAGCCACGTCTTTGGAATAAGGTGCAGCCATGCACCCTGCACCTTGAGTGTTAAAGCTGCTGGACTACCCGCTCGTAACACTGGCCCAGAGATGGACGAGGCCGGATCTGGTGAGTGAGTGGAGGTGGAAGGAGGCCAGGGTGCCTGTTTCCTAGGTCTCCTGGTATGGGGGGCGGGTGGGGCTCCTCAGGGATTCTGGGGGAGAGGCTCTTAGAGGAGGAAGTTCTTTTCTGGTTGTTGAGTTGGAGGGTTTGGGGGACAGTGGGCTACACTAAACACAACGTCGGGGGAGAGAGCACGTGGGACCTTTCACAGCCATCAGGACATGGTTCTAGGCATGGTTCTAGGCCATGAGGTCCCCCGAAGAGAGGCGAGCCGAAGGCAGAGCGCCAAATACTGATGGTACGAGGTGGGAGTGGAGCCCAGCCAGTGTGGCCCAGTGGTTGAGCCTCTGCCCATAAACCAGGTCACAGTTCGATTCCTGATCAGGGCACATGCCCACACGGAGGGCTCGATCCCCAGTAGGAGGCATGCAGGAGGCAGCCGATCGATGATTCTCATTTCTATCCCTCTCCCTTCCTCGCTCTGAAATCAATAAAAATATATTTTTTAAAAAGAGAGAAAAGAGGCGGCTGAAGGAGGAGGAAGCTGGGCAGGAGGTTGAGAAGCAGTGGTCAGGGAGGAGGAAGAGGCTGCTGAGTGGAGACCTGGAGGCAGACGGTGAGGGGCAGGAGGAAGTGCCCCTTGGCTAGACGTGGCAGGGTCGGTGATGTGACCACATGGCTGTCACCAGAGGCACCGCAGTGGGTTAAAAAGAGGATTAGAAGGGGGTGTCCCCGGGAGTGTGGGGGACTTCTTCAAGCGTGTGGGCTATGGCTAGAGGGCCACAAAGAGGCGACTTTTAGGCTGGGAGAGACCTGAGCACCTTGCAGACACGCGGGCTCCTCCCCTCGCTGTGAGGGGATCTTCGGTGAGATGTTCACAGGTGTTAAAATAAACCACAGACGGAGACCAGCCTTGAAGACTCCCCGAGGAGACGAACCAGTTTAATCACTCAAGCAAAGCTTAATTTAAGCTTACCGCGTGAATCTGCCTTTCTTGTTTCTGCTCTGGAATTCAAAAGCAACATGTGAACTGTTTCCTAAGGTGGCTAGGGGGTAACCCCTGCCCAGTGCCTGTCCCTTCAGAAAAGACGAGTATTATAACCCGAACCCGTGAGGAAGAGACAGCCACTGCCTTCTCACCACATGAGCTGCTCCGCAGCCCGAGCCCCCGAGCCTCGGTCCGCGAGCCCGGTTTTCGGGCTGTCTTTCTGCCGTGCGCACAGTCAGCGTTGACCGATGGCTGCTTGGCGACCCAGTGGTTTACCTTTTGTCATTCCTGAACTTTTGATGCTGGTGATGCTAAGAGGTCAGCGTTGGCGTGAGAAGACCCACTAGCGCGGTCCGTGTTTCACGCCTCCCGGTCACCCAGGCCCGAGGAAGCTGACCCCTGGGAGGACTATGGAGCAAACTGCCTGCTGGCAGGACGGGACCCCGAGGGGGGTGGCAGACACCCAGGAGGGATGGCTGTGGGGGTGCATCTGACTTAGAAGAAAGACTGGATGGGGACAGTAAACGGCCATGTGGTGCCACCTGAGGTTCTGCATCCTGATCACCCAATGACCACTGACGGTGCCTCGTGCCCTTACAGATATTGTGGGTGTGCCTTGGGGTTTGAGCCACAGCAAGCACAGCTGGTGCACACTGCCCACAGCTCCCTTCCGGGGGTTCGAGCGCAGATACCACCTTGCCTTCCCAGCGCCGTAGGTCTGTCTGTCCCCCTGGGTTTGCCGGTGCTGCAGATACGGGAACCGAAGCTCAGGCCGGTGGAGTAACTGTCTAAGGTCCCGGGGCGGGGGCTGGCGGTGCTGGAGGCGGGAGGAGGCCCCAGCACAGGGAGACCAGAGGTGCCCAACGAAGCAAAGGGCACCCTGAACCTGGAGGCACACGCAGGTGGGGACAGCAGGTTGAAGTTGTGCACCCTAAAGGCCTTGGAGAGGGAGGCCGTCCACTGAGTATGGGGGTTCAGGAGGAGGGAGAGCCGAGGATGGGGAAAGGTTTCCCACCTGTGCAATGGAGGAGGCTGTCCAGCAGGGCTCAGTGGCCACCTGGGGGTGAGGGAGGAGAGGGAGTGGCTGGGTCATCCTGGGTCAGGGTCTGAAGGGCCCCACAGGGAAGTGCCCCCTCTCTCCCAACAGGTTTGTGGGCCCAGGACAGCGTTAATGCCACCCTCCTCTTCTCTCTGTGTGTCTGAGTTCGTCTGTTCTTGGGCACACGCACAAAGCTGTGCGTGAAGTAGGAGTCTGACTCCAGGGCAGCCTCCTGTCAGATTCTAGAAGGAAACATGGAAAAGGATGTGTCTTGCTCTGTCGCCAGCAATTGATAGGATGCTAGCACCCGAGGGCCTCGCTTACCCCCAACTGTCTGGTTTTTGTCCCCTGGCGCCTAGTAGGTGACCTCAAATCTGTCCCACCGTCCTGGAGACTCCTCAAGGGTATGGACACAAAAGGGCCACATGCTAACCTACAAGCTCATGGAAGGCTTTGCAATCAGAGGCTGAGAGCAATCACAAAGGATGGTCTGAAATGAAAACTTTTTAACTACGAGCAGTTTATGTCCGAGGCCGGGATCTTCCCTGAAAAGGGTCGGTCTTTGCCTTCCCCGAGCCTGTCTATTGTCTTTGCATCTACGATAACATGTCTGTGGAATGTTGAAGTAATGTCCCCTTTTCCGGACCCCTCGAAGCATAGGCACCGCTCTCGGAGACCACCCGTCCCCTCGGGGTCACTGAGTTAATTGTGACTGTTTATCCCGCACCCACCTAGGTAAAGGGTGTGTCTGTCATTTCACTTTTTATCCCTGTCCCAGGGGTTTCCGCGCTTTGCTTCCTCCCGCCTCCCTAATCTGTCGCCAATGGATTGCACGTAAGTCTCCTCTTTTGATGGTAATGTACAAAACAAGGGGCAAAACTGCCATTCTCCAGATCATTATCTCAGTCCCTTGGCAATTGTCGACAGCTTGTTTCCCATAAACTCACGAAGGTTCTTCACAGGTTTGGGTGTTTCTTATGGTAACAAGGGGAAGGGCTGGGGCTCCTGTCTCTCTGGAAACCCTGAGGGACCGAGATTGGTCTCCTTTAGTCTCTGCTTCTCCCAACACATCTGTGTACACTCACTCACTCACACACACACACACACACACACACACACAGACATACACATGCACACGTGAACACATATATGCTCACACATGAGCTCACGCTCACATGAATGCATGCACACAGACACACACACACACATGCTTCAGTCGGAGTTGCCTGGAGCAGGCCCTCTCTGGGCCCAGGCCCTGTCCTGGGGCCTCCCGGGGCCTCCCTGTGGTGTGACCCCGAGTGGACGGGCAGGGAACCTGCTGCCAGCACAGTCGCTCCTAGATCTGTCCATGGCAGGTTTAGACTCCGAGCATCAGGGGCTGTGGGCTCTGGGTGAGCCTTGGTGCCTGCCCTCGAGAAGGTTCTGGTTGCCTACGAGGCGAGGCTAGAAGGGAAGGAGGCCGAGGCAGGGAGGCGCAGCAGCACCTCCTGTTGCTGTAGACGAGTTCATTCACTCCTCATACCCGCCAAGCAGGTATTACTCCCCTCACGTTGTAAAGTGGAGACCGAGGCTCAGGTGTTAATTAGTTGCCCGCAGGGAGGAACGGAGCCAGGATTTTGGCCTCGTCTGGCTTCAAAGGCCCTCTCAGCCCTAGATGGAATTCTGGTTAGCAAAACCGCTGCGAGGAAGAGGCGATGCGGCTCACCTCGCTGCCCTGAGCACATGCCCTGCCATTACTACGGAGAGGCACGGGATTAGCACGGGGCAGTGCTTCTCAGCTTTTAGGGCCCTTCGAAAACCTGAGGCCTGGCAGGGAGTACGGACTCTCCCCAATAGGCCCTCCGCGCAGAGGCACGCACAGGTAGCTCTGGTATGATTTCAGGGTTCGAGGCCCCGAGGCCTCCAGTGGTTCCCAGGCTAAGCGTTCCCGCGAGAGGTGTTCCTTAACAGCGTGATAGATGAGAAGAGGCGACCGTCCACGCCCCGCACAGGACACACATCACAGTGCGCGAGGAGGTCTGTGCGCGCTCATTTCAGCCCCGTCTTTAATAGCAAGACCCGGAACCAGCATGACGACCAGCAGTGGCTGCTTCAATAGCCAGCACCACACACAGTCCCGGGAAAGGATGGCGCAGGCACAAATACAGCTCCTCTCCCAGCCACGTTGTTGAGTGGGGGGAAAGCATGTTGAAGCGTGATATGCACATACATCATTTATGCAAAATAAAACACAATGAAAGCACTCAGCACTAGTACTTACTTCCTACACATGCAGAAAATGAACGTGAAGGCATGGATAAGGGCCTGGAGCAACCAGGATGCTGCTGATAGCGAGAGCACTTTGGGAGGGTAGAAGGTCCTGGACAAAGGTGACACAGCCCTGTCTATAGTGCTGTAAATTTTTTATAAGGAGAATATGTCCCTTTATTATTTGTATACTCAATACTAACTATTTTTATTTATTTATTTTTTATATTTTTTTATTTAAATATATTTTATTGATTTTTTTACAGAGAGGAAGGGAGAAGGATAGAGAGTTAGAAACATCGATGAGAGAGAAACATCGATCAGCTGCCTCCTGCACACCTCCTTCTGGGGATGTGCCCGCAACGAAGGTACATGCCCTTGACCGGAATGGAACCTGGGACCCTTGAGTCCACAGGCTGATGCTCTATCTACTGAGCCAACTGGTTAGGGCTTAACTTTATTTTTTATTTCAGAGAAGAAGGAAGAGGGAGAGAGAGATAGTAACATCAAGGATGAGAGAGAATCATTAATCAGCTGCCTCCTGCACACCCCACCCTGGGGATCGAGCCCACAACCTGGGCAATTTCCTGACCGGGAATTGAACCTTGACCTCCTGGTTCATAGGTTGATGCTCGACCACTGAGCCACACTGACCAGGCCTTAATATTAACTTTAAAATGTGGCGCACACACTGGGTATATTGGAAAGGAGGAAGGGATGCTGAAAGAGGGAGTGTGGGGTAGGGAAAAGCCTTCATGTTGGACAACGTTGTATTCCAGTCCTGATCTTGACAATTACCTGCCAGTGACCTTGGGCAAGTCATTGGGCTTGAACTTTGAGTTCTTGCGGCTTGAGGTGGAACTCTCTGAGCCTCAGCTTCCTCATCTGTGTAATGGGATAATAATGTTTGCCTTTCAGGGAAAAATCACTCATAGCACATAGTAGGTACTTGATGAATTATAGCCATTATTGTTATTTTAATTTTCAGCTGAAAAGATAAGAGTTTTTACTAGGTGACAGTTGGGTTAGGACTTTGGGACCATCCGATTCAATCTGTGATGACTTCCTGGAGGAAGAGGAGGAGTTGGAGCTACCTAAGGGGGAAATGGAGCAGCGGTGAGTCAGAGAGAAGGCTGTGTGCAAAGGCCAGGAGGGATGTCACAGACAAGGACACTTGGAGTTTCTAAATTAGTTGCCATCGACACAGAGTGAGGAAGCGCAGGACTGATCCACACGGAAGGAATGAGCTCAGGAGGAGAACTCAGAAAAATGCAGAAACTGGGATGGTTCTGCGGGAGGGAGAAGGAAGAATGGGCTTTGGTACCAGAAAGGCTCCTGAAGACAGGGATGTGGGGCATTTAATGGGCCAGTGCGGCCTTGGTGAGCACTCAGAAAAGGTGGGGGGTGCAGGCCCAGGGGAGACAGCAGGACCTGAGGTCTTACATTTGCAAGATGCATTTGACAGAGGCCACCGACAGCAGCCCTCCCACTCCCCTGAGGCCCGAGCGGAAGCATTTGGGAGGCATGCCAGGCTGCCCCATCCTGGGGGGCTGCTGTCTTCTCCCCAGGAACCTCCACAGACAGGTGGGTTGAGCGCTGGCTGGTGGTGCTAAACCACATCCAGTCGATGTGGGCCCTGTGACCTGGCAATTCTGCTCCTGGTTCTCAGGCCCACAGGAGCCACGTGCAGTGGTGCCCATGCCAGGTTACTGAGGGCTGGGGGGTGGGGGGGAACCCCGGTGCCCAGCACCCTCAGCGTGGGGAAGTAAACGTGGAGGGTGCCCACTGGGGACTAAAGATGCCCATCACCACATGGATGGGGTTTTTAAATACTAAGACTGAAAAATATGTGCTCGTGTTTTGCAAAAACACACGTAAGTGGTTGGCTATGGGGTGGGGTGTGGAATGGGGACAAAAGTGAGATAAACACAAAAGGTATGTGGTGAGAATCAGTCTTCAGGCGAGAGGGGAGGCAAGCCTCCATTTCCGTGTGCATCTCGCCATCTAGTGGGCGTGGAGGCTCCCTGCTCCCTGGGTCCCAGAGTTGGTGTTGCAACCTTGGTGCCAGGGCACGCTGGGGCAGCCCCTGGAGCAGAAGGGGGGTGGAGGCAGGGGTGCGGGGAGGTCTGGCTGTGGGCAGGCTTCCAGGTCGGGGGTGTGAGGGCTGCACCAGTGCAGGGTGGGAGAGGGTAGACGGACTTGCCCTGCTTCCCCCGAGGGCCCTCTGCACCAGGGCCACCCCAGCTGTTGCAGGCAGGCAGGTGTTCCTGAGGGGGCAGAGCATGGGGACCGGATGCAAAAGGGTCACACACAGCCATCACTCTGGCAGGTCGTCATGAAAGCAAAGAGCGGTGAGGAGAGAGGGCAGAGACTCTCAGAGCCCCGCGAGAATGAGGGCTAACTGAAGACCCCGTGCCCGCTGAGGAGCGTCTACACCCGGACCTGGCACCAGGTGGCCAGGGCTCCAACCCCTTGGGCTGGTGCCTCATGACAGCTTCCTCTCCTTGGAACAGGATGGTGTTCACCTCCCAGGGATGTGGAGAAGATGAAATGGGTTGAGAGTAAGACACTGGGAACAGGCCCCCCTCGGTGAGGGCTGTTAAGGGTTGGCTGCTATCAGTGTCTGAGGGTCACCCAACCCTGTGAAGCTGACACCCCACCCTTTGTGCTCCCAGATAATGGAGGCTGGGCCTGAACGGACAGCTCTGGGCTGCTGGGGGGTCACTGGCAGCAGGGCCTGGGGCTACTGGCTAGGAATGGACTAAGGACCCAGGCCAGGCCTGAGGTGAGGGTGGGGTCCTGGGCTGTGGCACCCCATATTTGGGGTCTGCAAAAACCCCTCCTTCCCCACTGCCGAGCTCTGAGCTCCGCTGCTCCCCCAGGCCCGCCAGGCCGTGGCGGTTGAGTATGATCAGGATAAATGCACCGCTGTGGGTGGGGACTAACAGTGCTGGTTATTTTGGGGTGTGAGGGGCCCACCCTCCCTCCCCACCTCCCACTGCCGCTCATGACTTGCCACTTTGCTCCTTCCTCCTCTCCTTTCCGCGTTTACTTTAGCCGTCCCTCCCCCAGCCCCAGCCTTTGCTGGCTCCTGCACCCAAGGTGTTTTCCTAAAGCACAGACTAGCTCAGCCCGCCCGAGAAGCCTTTTGCTTCTCATTGCCCGCAAGTCAATTCAGGTGTCCTGACCGGCATCCAGGTCCTGTTGTCTGGCCAAAGGCCCTCTCACACCTGTCACCCGTGACTTCCATTCTCCCCAGCTCATCACCTCCACCTTCCAGGCAGGGCCTGGGCCCCCATCTCTGCCTTTGCTCGGCTTTCTACCTCCTCCCCACGTCTCACCTGGTGAAGTCCTCCTCCTTTGAGGCCTGGTTCCATTGTCAGCTCCTCCACAGAGACTTCCCCATGCCCCCGTCATTAAGTCAAGCGTCACGAGTCACTCACAGTCCCCACATTTGGAACAGCCCGCCCGGTGCCTGTTCAGAGGGTAGAAGGAGAATAACGTGTGTGCTTGGACGTCAGATGGCAAGGCGGGATCTCAGCTTGGCCACTCTCCAGCTGTGTGACCTTGGGCAAGGTAGTTAACCTCTCTGAGTCTCAGTTTTCTTCTCTGCTAAATGGGGATAAAGCTCTTAGGATACGACCCAAATTCCTGACCACGGCCTGCAAGGCCTTGCCTGCCCCAGCTCCGTCTTCTCGCCCGGGTTCCGCGCTGCAGCCACGCCAGCCTCCCTGGTCGTCCTGGAACTTCGGAGACCTTCTTGGCTCCTGGCCTTAGCGTGCTGCTCTCCACCTAGAACACTCTTCCTCCTCAGCCTCCTCCACCTCGTCTTTAATGTCACCTCCTCAGGCAGATCCTCGGCAAACACCCTCTAAGTCCCCGCCTGGGTCTCACCTTCTCTGGGTTTCCTTCGAGGGCTTTCCCACTCTGCACTTTTCCTTCTTTTTGAATTGGTTGTCAGCCCTGTGAGGATGAGGCCATTGTCCCCGGGATTATGGGGATGAACAGACCTGAAGAGTGTCAGTCCTGGCCTCGCCTCTTCCACCCACTCATCTCGGGTGTGTCTCTTGTGTCTGCATTGGGGCACCGGGCACTGGGCCTGGCCCAGAGTGAGCCCTCCATCTGCCTTCTCATCCCTTTTTCTCCCTTCTTTTCCCTTCACGCTCCTCAAGGCCAGCTAATGGCTTCTGATGCATGTCAGGGGGAGCCTGGCATCTCCCAGAGGGGGCTGTGCCAGACAGGCCCAGGTTTCTGCTTCCAAGTCAAAGACAGAAGTTTAAGCGGGAGCTTGGTGTCCATTCCCAGCTGTCGTACAGAGGCCTCGGCCATGCCCTCAGGACAGCGACCTGAGAGACTCACCAGGAGAAAGCCAGGAGGTTCCAGCGATGCCCACGGGCCCCTTGTAGCTGGGGGAGTGTGGGCTGGGAGCTGCCCAGGAGGAGTGAAGAGGCCTCCTTTGGTTCACAGAAAAATTGGCCTCTGGACATGGGTTGTCCCTTCCTAAGCCGAACTGGAGGTCTTCCCAGAGGTCACCCTCTCTGTGGCTGGAGGACAGGCCTCTGGAGCCCGCACACAGGCGCAGTCTGTTGGTGTACAGAGGCTGCCTGGAGGCTGTGGGGCTCAGCCTGCCCGAAGGCAGTCCATGGCTACGGACATGAAGTGGAGGGGGGGAGCTGAAAAGGCTGCCCCTGCAGGGAGGATCCCGGCCGCCCTCCTCCCACCCACTGGGCAGGTGAGGCCGGGTGCTGACCCTGCCTGAAGAGAGAGGCTTGTGATGGGCCAGGCTCCTTGCATTTGAAGATTTACTGATAAAATTTCAGGAATTGAGGAAGGGTTGCTGGCACCTAATTTTGTTAAGTAAAAACATAAGGGCAATTAAAAATAATTTCCTATTATTACATCCTAAAAGTTGAACACTTCAAAAACCCCCCCCCCCCCCAATTGAAATAAAGATGACGAGTCCTTCCCAAGAACGATGGATAAGCATCCTTCGACTGCATTCTGAGCTGTGGGCAGGTGAGGACATGGAGGGAGCAGCTCTCAGCAATTCTTGGCTCAGGGGTGTGTGTGTGTGTGTGTGTGTGTGTGTGTGTGTGTGTGTTAAAATCCTATGGGAGCAGGTAGCTGCCTAAGGGTTGTGACTGGAGGAAAAAGGGAGTGCCCATCCACCCTAAAATTTCTAGGGTGAGACCAGGAATTCTTGACTTCCCTATATCACTTAGCTTTCTATGGATGAACAGGTTTCTCTTTGAAAGTGCAAACACCCCATGGGTAGGGCCCATCAGGAACCTGGACAAACACCTCCGGGAAGATGTCTGTCCAGGTGAAATCTGGTTGGGATAAATGTCAAGGGCATGTGTGGGTAAAGGGAGGGAGGAGAGGGCCCAGCCACGGCTGAGCCTCCCTGCGTGTCAGGTACTCTGCCCGGGCTATGCCACGTGTGTTAACTCAGTGAATTCTCCCAAAGACATGGAGAGCTGCTGCTCCATTTTCCAGATGAGAAAACTGAGGCCCAGATAGGCACAGTGCCTGTCCAAGGTCACACAACCAGTGGGGGAGCCAACAGGCTATAAAATCCAGGCTTCTCTGAATTCAGAGCCAGAGCTTTTATTTCGTGAGTGGGCCAAGGCACAGAAATGTTTAAGAACCACCTGAGTCTGGTTTCTGTGGCGGCAGAGTGTTTGGTAGACTTGTGTCAGATTTACGCTGTCCATCCCTGCGCCAGCTGCTCCCAGGCCTGTGGGGGAATGTCAAGAACTGGTCTGTCCAGGCTCTGCCCTTAAGTCACTTAAAATGTTTTTAAAATAACACAAAGTTTACCATCTTAACCATTTAAAAGTGTGTACTTCAAGGGTAAGGAATTCAGAAGCATTTGTGCACGTACCATGTTGAGCGACCAGCTGCCTAATTCCAGTACCATTAAGTGGTCACTCCCTAGTCCTCCTCCCCCAGCCCCTGGCAACCCCCAGTCTGCTGTCTCTATGGATTTGCCTATTCTGAACATTTCGCATAAATGGGATCATACAATATGTGGCCTTTTGTGACTGGCTTCTTTTATTCTATGTCTCAGCACAGATGAATATTATGTAGCCTTTTTATGGCTACACTAGGAGCCCAGTGCTCAAATTCATGCACCTTGAAAGGAACTGTGGGTCACAAGGCTGCAGTGGGCACAGGGCTGGGTCTTGGCCCATCCTCTGCACTCCAACCCAGCCCCTCCTGCTGCAGCCTCCTGTCTGCTGACATTCTGGCTCCTACCACTGCTCCTATGTGCTGATGGTGTGGAGTGATTGGGGCCAGGACCAGCAGCGGGTGTGAGCGGAACTGGCGCTGTCATCGGGTGGGAGTGGCAGCTGCTTCCCTGATCGCCCCTCAGGAGCAGGTGAAGAAGCCCTCAAGGGCAATCAGGGCTGGTAGCCGCTGCTTGCACCCACACCTGCTGATAGTGCCGGTAGTGGGTGTGAGCACCCAGTGGAACCATGGCATGCAAGAACAAAGAATTTTCAGTAACCACCAGACGCTTGGCCCGATGACAGCAACTGGTGCCCCGCCTTAGTGTGGTGCTTCTGCTCACCTTTTCCACCATCCCACTGTGGCCAATGCCTGCCATGTTCCGCACGCGCCCCCTGGTGGTCAGCGCACATCATAGCAACCCGTTGTTTTGTTGTTCTGCTGTTTGGTCAATTTCCATACTGGCCTTTTATTATATAGGATTATTATATAGGACTAGAGGCCCAGCGCATGAAATTGTGCGCAGGAAGGGTCCCTAGACCTAGCTTGCAATCAGGGCCATCTTCCACTCGCTTGTCAGTCCCCAGTCCCACCCCACCACTGCCACTCACCCCGGTTCTCCATTTGCCATCCAGTGATCAGAGCCTGCGGGCCTGGGGGAGAGACCAAGAGGTCTGCCTTCTGCCTGCTCGCCAGTCCCCAGTCCCACCCCGCCGCTGCCCACCCCGGTTCTCTGTGGTTCTATGTTGGCCATCCAGTGATTGGCGCCTGCAGGCTGGGGGGAAGGACTGAGAGGTGATCAATGCATTCCACAGCAACTGGTCTATTGGTTGTTCTGGTTGTTACATCCTTATTGGTCGCTGGCCTTTTATTACATAGGATAATATTCCATGGTATGATGTGCCACATTTTGCTTATCCATTTATCAGTTGATGGGCATTTAGGTTGTTTCTGCCTTTTAGCTCTTGTGACCAGTGCTCTTGTCCAAATTTCGGCCTGAACACCTGATCTCAATTTTTTGGGTACGTACTAGGAGTGGAATTGTTGGGTCATATGATAAATCTATGTTGAACTTATTGAGGAACAGCTCTACTGTTTGCTACAGTAGCTGCATCATTCGACATTCCTACCAGCCGTGTGTGAAGGGTCAATTTCTCCAGTTCTTTGCCAACATTTGTTCTTTTCCTTTTTTTTTTTTTTTAATCTTCGTCTGAGGATATTTTTCCATTGATTTTTAGAGAGGGTGGAAGAGAGAGGGAAAGACAGAGAGAAACATTGAAGTGAGAGAAACACATCAATTGGTTGCTTCCTGCACGTGCCCTGACCAGGTCCCAGGCTGGGGAGGAGCCTGCAGCTGAGGTACATGCCTTTGACTGGAATCGAACCCGGGACCCTTTAGTCCATAGGCCAACACTCTATCCACTGAGCCAAATCGGCTAGAGCTGTTCTTTTCTTTTTTACAGCCATCCTAGTGGGTGTGAAATGGTGTGTCATGATGGGTTTTCTTTGCATTTTTAAAATGAGTAATGACATTGATCATCTTCGCCTGAACTCTTTTGGGGGGTGTCTCAAGCAGGTCCCTCACTCTGTCTATTGTCTTAGTTTCCTCATGTTGAAATCAGGGCACTACCTAGGGTTGTTGTGAGGATGAAATGAGAGAATCATGCCAAGAACAGCATCCGGGCTGGGTGGGCACATAGTAGGGACGCTCAAGACCACCTCGGGTCATCCTAGTCCATTCTTACTCAGCTAGGGGAGAAGCTGGCCTCTCAGGGGACCTTCCAGCTCTGACCAGCTGGGACTCTGTGGGGTAAATTAGAGCTGCTCCCCTCTGCCTGACAGTCCCATCCCCTCTACCACCCTGAACGACATAGGGAACCATGACCTTCTGAGACGGGGCCAGGACTGATTTCCACTCATCCCAGGAGACATTTGTGGAGTATGGCAGAGCCCCAAGACCCCCTTTCCATCTCTGTGCCTGCTCCCCGCCCTCCGTGCACTTCACCTCCTGTGTGCACTCTCCCTGCAGACTGCCCGCAGCTACGGGAGCGCCATGGATGTGCCTGGAAGTTCATCCCCCAAGGCAGTCCTTAGCCAATGACTGGGGTCGCAGCTCCCTTACCTCTGAGGGAGCAACCCTGAGGTGGAACTCACAAGTCTGGGTCCCCCGAGGGACAGGCATTCTCTGCACCTTGTGGTCTCCCCTCTCCCATCCTGCTTCCCCCAGACCCTCTCCTGGGGGGGGGGCGGGGCGCAGGGAACTCCCTCAGGGACTCACCCAGCCTGGAATCCCCGTCTCAGGCTCTGCTTCTGGGGAACTCCAACAGCAGAGTTCCTCCTGTTGCTAAGTCCTGTGGGAAATGCTGAGAACGACAAAGATAGACAAGATGCAGTTTCTTCCCCAGAGGAGCTGACAACTTGGCTGGGGCTGATTCTGCTCTCAGTGGTGATGTTAATAACCAACATTGCACACTTTCTATGTGGCAGGCACTGGGCTGATTGCTTCAAATACATCGCTTCATTTAAACTTTGTAACAAGCCTGTGAGGAGATGGTATTATCCCCACTTTACAGATGAAGAAACTGAGACCCAGAGAGGTTAACTAACATGTGGTCTCTGGTTGCACAGCTTGGAAGTGGCAGCACTCACCTGAGCCCCAGCTTTATTTGCCCCCCAAGACCATGCTCCTGCCCACTGTACCCTGAGTCATTTCTCCTGAGGGGGCAAGCTTCAGGGGCAGGGGAAGCGGAGGCCCCAACTCCCATTTTACGGCGGACAGAGGTTCTCCAGGGCCGCTCTGTGACTGGTTGTGAGGGTTTCACAAGTAACTTGTTATTGATCTCGGTTAACTTTCTGGGAACGATTTTAATTAAGAAAAAATAAGTGAATTTAGGCCCATCTCTCTGATGTTGTCCCTTCCCTTTCACTCTGTTTGCTGAGCAAGAACAAGAGATGAGTGCAGGTCCTGCCCACACGCTGGTGCTGCCGCCCCAGGTAAAGACCCTACGTACATACTGTGGCAGCTGCTGCTGATCTCCCCACCATCTGAGCTCCCATGAGGCATGGGGAGTGGGTGTCTCAGGCTCCCACAGGGGGTGGGGGTGGGGGAAGGAGGGGGTGTGGCCATTGGCCCGTGACCTTTGTGATAAAGCACTGCCTCCCTGTCAACAACCATCAGACATCAGACGCGTGGGCCATCAGAAGTACGGTCTTCGGAGAAGTCAGGTTTGCAGTCTGAGTGCACTGGGTGGTTAATTTAGATCACAGACTCAGGGCAGGCTGCCTGGGATCCAGTCCTAGCTCTGCTGGTTACGGGCTGAGTGACTTTGAGAAAGTTATTTACTCTCCCAGGGCCTCAGTCCCCCCATCTGTGAAGAAGAAACAGTGATAACTTTGGCCTCTTACGGTCCTTTGAGAATTAATTGAGATAATATTCACAAAGCAGACAGAACACGGCCTCGTACAAATACTAGTCCCCTTATCTGCTGCGGATATGTCCCACGACTGCCAGTGGATGCTGACCCTGCGGACAGGATGAGTCCTGTATATGCTATGCTTTTTCCTATGCGCATATATATTACACACATATATATCTTGATTAAATTTAATTTATAAATTAAGCACAGTAAGAGATTAACAAGAACTAACAATAAAACAGAACAATTGTAATATGCTGCAGTAAAGGCTTGTGAATGAGCCATAATTAAGTAAAATAAGGGTTATTGAACGCAAGAGGACGATACTGGGACAGTTGATCTGATAACTAGAAACTGAGTTAATGGGCAGGTGGTATATATGGGGCGAAGGCGCCAGTCAAAGGGGGCTCACATCCCAGTGGGCCGGGGCCGGACTTCATCGCGCTATTCAGGACGGCATGCCATTTAAAACATATGAACTGTTTCTTTCTGGAAATTTCCATTTAATATTTTCAGACTGCGGTTGACTGCGGGTAACGGAAACCACAGAGCACAAAACCACAGGTAAGGCGGGGCTACGATAGCAGGAACCCTGAGAGTGTGGGCTCTTGTTATTACTACTGCCATGAAGGGAGAGGCTAGGCCCGGCGAAGACTCCTGACCTACAGGGGCCCCCCAGCTCCCGAGAGCCGGGGAGTCTGGATACACCCACCCATCCAGACAGACACCTGAGGGTCCCTCTGTGTTCCCAGGGCCAGGATAAGGGCCTCTGCCTCCCTCCTCTCCCAGCCCTCCTCTCCCTGGCTGGCATCTCACCCAGGCAGGGCTCCTGCTGGCTCCAGTAGTGGGCCTGGGGGCTGGAGGAGCTGGTCCAGGCATCCCACCCTGGACTCTGACTCAGGGCACTTGGCCTCCTAGCCCACAGGCCTCACAGTGGTGTGGTCGGGGTGGGGGGCGGGGTTGGCAGCGGGTACCTGTGAATAAGTCAGCTCGACTACTACCTGGGTATGTGCGCTTGGCACCCTCCTCGGTCCTGGTGACAGGACGAGCATTTATGAAATATTACCTCATCATGCCTCAGAGTCACCAGGATTCTCACTGTCATCATCCGGTGTGGAGGCTGGCTGCACGAAGTGAGTAATCGCAATTAGAACAGAGGCTTGAACCCTGGATAGAGTGTCAGCCTGCAGACTGAAGGGTCTGGGTTTGAGTCCGGTCAAGGGCATGTGCCTGGGTTGTAGCGGGTGTGCAGAAGGCAGCCAATCAGGGACTCTCTCCCATCATTGATGTTTCTATCTCTCTCTACCTCTCCCTTCCTCTCTGAAATCAATAAAAAACATATATATATATATTTAAAAGAACAGAGACTTGGTCAGGGGGCTCCCTACAGACAGGAGTGGGTTCCCGTGGCCCTCTGTTCCAGGCACGCGCTGTGAAGGTGCAGCTGGAACCAGACCCGGGTCTGCGTGGATAGGGGTCCAGGGCCTCAGTGCGGGGTCCAGGCCCCTGTCCACCTGTGGCCCATGGGAGCGGGGAGGCCTGGCCACACAGCAGGCAGGGGGCTGCCTCTCCCGGATCAGAGCGGCGGCTCCCCGAGTCAGGGGCTGATCCCCTCACATGACAGACTTTCTCCCTGGGAACTTGAACTTGTTTTAAAGTTTCTACCATGGAAACTGTCTCGCACACACGGAAGTAGAGATAAAGCATAATAAACCCTACACACCCCCTGGCAGGCATGGCAGCCGTCACTTATGGCCAATCTGGTTTCACCATTCCCCCTCACTCCTTGCTCCCCCCCCCCCACGTGATTTTGAAGTGCGTTTCAGACTCCGTATCATTTCACCACTGCTTTTGAATATGTGTCTAGAGATAAAGACTCTTCAAGAAAAGGGAAGAACCCATCATTATGGAGACTTGTGAAGCCAAGGACTTGCTTCTCATGTGCCCCCTGCCCCGGCCCGGGCCAGCCCACTGCTCCAGGTCTGAGGCCTTCACTCAGGGCAAGAGAGCAGCGCAAGCTGTGGGGGCTGCGTGAGCATCCGACGGGCTCTGGCCAGACCTTCCCCCGCCAGGCGGTGGGGTGGGCACCTCCGAGGTCAGCCCAGCTCTGACCCTGAAGCACGCGGCTCCACCTGTGAGCCTGTGCCAGGTCCTGGGCCCGTCCCCTTCGAGGCCTCAGTGCGGAGTTGGCCTCCCTCAGTCACAGCAGGTGCACCGCCATCACCGGCCTTTCGATTTGGTTGTATGTTTATTCCTTTGCATCCCCTTCCCACACCTTCTTTCTCTCAGTGTTTGCGGCCCCGCTTTCTGCTGGTAGGATTCCTGCCAACGGTATTGCTGTGGTTTCAGCATGGTTTTAATTTTTTTACTTTGGTAAATGCCATTGTGAAATAGATCTTCACTCAGCACTGCTTTAAAAATCTACCGTGTTGCTTCAAACAGTTTCTTCGCACTCCGTGATGTGCAAACCCACACGTTTCTGCCCCCTGCCCCCCCCCCCAACCCCCCATGAACGAGCTGCCTTGCTCCCCCGGCCTGGCTGGTGGGGCCTGGGCTGGGCCAAAGTCAGGAGGGGAGCTGCTGGTCACAGGACACACTGGTGTTTCATTTCATTAAGCACGGCTAACCCCCGTGGCTGACGCGGCCACACCTGCCGAGCAAAGGGCTTCTGTGTCCCCGCAGCCTGCCAGCACTGGGCTCCGTCCAGCTCTCCCGTTCGCTCATCTGCTGGAGGTAAAGGGGTGTCTGATTCTCAGCGCCCTTTCTCAGGCTTGTGAGCTTCGGGGTCTTGTCCCCTTGGGCTGCCTATTCATTCCTCCCGTCCATTTTCCGGAGGGTCGCTTCCTCGTACTGCTTGCAGGTGCCCCTTGTGTCATCTGGTCTCGGTAGGAATCCCTCGTCAGGTTCCATCCGGCCAGCACTCACCATCATTCTGTCATCCTCAGGCCTTTTGAAACCTAACTCCGCTCCCTCCTGCCTGCCGCCCGGCCCGTTCTGAGTGGATGGCACAGGTGAGGCCCTTCTCACTGTCTCTGCCCTTTCGGTAAATGCCAGGCGTCCGGAACAGGGTACAGCCTGCACCAGGAACTTGCTCTTAGCATGGGGCCTGGCGGGGGTGAGGGGAGGGGGGGGAGGAGGGAGACTGGCCAAGGCAGGGCATCAGCTGCCCCAAAGCCCTGTGCCTACCCCGTGGGTGCCCTTGCCCCTGGCAGTTCTAGGCCCAACTCATCAAGGTTCCTTCATCCCACACGAACCAGCACTAGGCTGGATCTTGGCATCGAACTTCGTCATTTGACGAAGACTGGGGTCTGGCCTCAACACCTCCGGCTCAGTGGGGAAAACAACGTTCTCACTGGCTCAGGGAGGCAGCTGGGCCTCAGAGAGAGGGCACTGCAGGACACAGCTGGGACCACTGCTGGTGCTGGTCAGGGCAGGCTTTCCCGAGGAGGTGTCTTTGGGCTTTGGAGGAAGCACTGACGTTCTGCAGGCCTCAACCAAGTCGTAGTTAAATCCCTGAGTGGAAAGAGGAGTGGAGCTTGTCACCTCCATCCCAGGGGACATGGTTTCTGGTCTTTCTTTTTCATGGCCTTTGAGGTAAAGTGACCTCACCTAGACACCCCAGTGCTTCCACATCAGCTCCTACTTGCTGTCCCCTCTGCAACCCCCCACAGGACCCCTTTCCTGCTGGAGCCCCATTGGCCCCTGCCCTGGCTTTCCTTCTGAACGGGGTGCCAGGGCATCACAGGGCAGAGGAGGATGGCGTGGGGCTAGCAGACCTGCCTCTGGCCCTCACTCTTGAAGGGACCTTGGGCAAGTCCCCTTTCCTCTGTGGCCTCGGCCCCCTGCGTGAGTGATGAGGGTGGAGAGCAGCTCCCCAGGACCCTGTGGGATCCCCAGGAATGGTGTCAGCATGGAGGCAGTGATGGTCTTGCCTTTCTCTGCCCGTCACACCCTTCGAGGGCTGGAGCACTGAGAGCACTGGTGGTCTGAGCCCATGGCCCGGCCCTCCGGCCTCTCTGCTCTGCAGATCCCCCTCCAGCGGCCCCAGGACAGGCTCCACTTCCTCTTTCCGGTTTGCTCTCGGAGCCTTTCTGGATTTCCCTCATAACAGCTCTGGCAGTTGAGCAGGTCCTGTGTGCCGGGCACTGCGCTTCATGTTTTACAACCATGGACCTCATTCACTTCCCACAAGTCTGTGACGTGGGGGCTGTTATCCCCATTTTGCAGAGGGGCTCAGAGAGGGTAAGCCACGTGCTCAAGGCCCCCCAGCTTCTCTGTAGCAGGGCAAGGATTTCACCCCAGCTTTGCCGGCTCCAGAATCTGTTTTCTGATCGTCTCTTCCATTCCAGGCCCGATGGTCTTCCCTTCCCTAAACTCCAGCTGCCCTGTTAGAATCCCTTGGCTGAGCTTTTTCCACTCTGCTTGATTCCAAACCATGACCTCACATAGACACCCCAGTGTTTCCAGATCAACTTCTACTCACTGGCCCCTCTGCAGTCCCCCATAGGACCCCTTTCCTGCTGGAGCCCCATGGGCCCCTGACGATCCTCCTTGTTTCTCTGCATCTCCCTGGAGTGTGCCCGGGGGTTGGGCACCCATGCAGCCAAGGGGTCCCCGAGGCTCCTCGTTAAGCCCCCACCCTGCTGTATATGCTGGCTCTGAGGAGGGGTTTGGGAGGGGGCTCTGGGCCTCACATCCTGGGGAGTCACCCCTTCCTGAGGTGAAGAAGGATCAGCCATGGAGGATGTCACCCCCTGGGCCCCAACGGGGCTGGAAACCTGGGCCTCGGCACTGGCCTGGCACGTGCCAGACGTGGCGAGCCTGAGGGGCCGTGGCTGGCCTGCTGGGAGCTGCCGGGCTATTGGAGGGGAGTGAGGGGGCTGGGACGCCTGGGACGTGCTGGGACTCATGCCACCTGGGGGTGTGTGTGTGCACGCACGCATGGGCCGGCTGCGCTAGCCCAGGGCACTGCAGGCCGGCCCCACAGGAGGTGGTGGGCGTTCTGGGTCCAACACCTGACTCTCCTGCAGTTAAGCTCCACAGTGTCTGGGAGCCAGCAGGCCTCTGACCTGTCTGCACTGCTATTATTTTTATAGTTAGGAGCCTAAATCTCATTTGCTTTCCCCCTGGGCAAAGCCTGTTTTCCTCATGAAACCCCAGCTGGTGGAGGGCTGGGCTGAGGAGGCAGCGACTGGGCTGAGCCCTGACCTGACTCCACCTTCTCACCTCTCTGAGCCTCAGCTTCCACCCTGCAGGAGGGCCAGCACCCCTGAGAGCTGGGAGTCTGAAAGGAAACGAGGAGGGTGGCGGGGGGGTGGGGGGGCGGGAAACTGCGCACACGCCACAGTCAGTGCAGCAGGAATGTGGGGGTGCCGCTGGGCAGTGTCTTTTACTTCCACGCGTGCTGTGCCAGGCCCAGAAAGGGTGATGGACGGACCGGACTCTTCTTGTTAAGGGTATAGCTCATGCCCTTGAAAATGGGTGGTGTTGCCCGGGCCCCTAGGATGTGGGAGATGGTTGGGTGAGGCTCCCTGGATACATGAATGAATGCATGAAGAGGCGTCCATCACTGCGGGCGCTGAGGCGGAAGCCGCCCCCCTCTGAGAGATCGTGGGGGACCGAGTCAGATGACATTGGAGGTGACCTCCCACTGCTGCTCCTGTTCAGGTTCTGTGACTTGAACTGCGTTCTGCGTGCTTTCGAAGAACTGCTCGCTCCCAACCCTTTCCGTGGCTGGTGCTGAGCTGGGCACAGGTCCTTCCCTCAGGGGGTTCCTGGGTCAAGGTATAGGGCAAACCCACAGCCAGCAGAGTTGAAACCCATGCAAGACCTACGTAATGGGCCACGGGTGAGGCAGGGGAGGGAAGAGTACCCTTTCAGGTCAAGGCTGGGTGTGTATGGGCACTGCCAACCCTTTGTGGATCAGCCTGGAGGGCTTCCTGGAGGAAGCAGTATTGAACCTCATTTTGGGAGACAGAGCGGGCCCCTGGTTGCAGCTGCACGGTCTTGTGGAGACTAGGATACACCTGCTCTCTGCCTGTCCCCTGGTGCCCAGTCCATGGCCCTGGAGGGCAGGAGGGAGGGGTGTTCTGTGTGGTAGCAGAGGGGCTCGGGCCCAGGTGAGCATGGGAACTCGGAGCCTCCAGCTCCGGTCTCATCAGCTCTCCTGGGGCTGGTAGGTGTGGTTCTGACACTGCCTGACCTTGACGGGCCCTAATCTCTCAGAACCCAGTTCCTCCCTTGCAAAAAAGCAGTTTGCAAAGGTAATCAGCCAGGGCCCCCAGTGTCTGGATTCTGGATGGGGGTCTGGTGGGAACGACCTGGTCAGCTCAGCCCTGGGATGATCTGGGGGTGAGGGCGACTTCTCTCTTCGTAGCTGCACCTACTGCAGGGCCTTTCGGGGGGTGAGGGTGGGGGTGGGTAGGAAGAATCCTCAGCAAAGTTCACGCCCCGGCATCTGCCCCCCTGCAGGTCCCTCTGCCCCATTTGTCCCTTTGGTGTTACATTCCACAGAGGAAAGTGATCCCTCACTCAAGGCCGAGGATTACAGGTCGGAGAGAAGCCTGTGTTGCCCTGGGAACCCTCACGTGGTCCTTTCTCATTGGTGCCCTGCTCCTCCCGCTAAAGGCCAGGGTGGGGTGATGATCCTGACACACCCCAGGCTGAGTGAGCAGCAGGGCCTCTGGGGGTGGGGGTTGGATCAGTGACCCCAAGGAGGGGGTACACTGTGCTGAGCTTCTAGTGGGAGCTCTGAAGAGGTAGCTGGGGCTAGGCTCTGGGGTCACCACATGCCTGGGCTCACCTGCCCCCTCACTTCTGTTCTGAACCCCCTTCCAGGCTGAAGCCCCCTTTCCATCTCTCCTAAGCCGCAGATTTCCACAGGCTGAGCCAACCGCCTGACCCTAATTATGGCACCTTCATCCTGTTGGGGTTAAGCTCCCAGTGGCCTTCCCTGCCCCCACCCCAGAGGCCAGGCCTGGGGTCAGAGATTCAGGAGGCTCAGGCCTGCTAGGCCCCCTCGGGGAAGGGCTGAGGGCCGGTATTCTCCCTGGAGATCCTGGGGTGGGCGAGGAGGCAGCTTGTCCTGGGGGTCATGGCAGAAAAGGTAAGAGGCCCAGGGAATGCTAGGGGACAGTGTCGGGTTGTTCTCTGCAGAGCCCTTAGGGCAGGGGCGCCCTGGGGAGCTGACCTCGGGGGGGACAGGGAATTCTGAAGAGGAGGAACTGCCAGAAGTCCCATCCTCAACCCTGGCTTCATATCGAATCCCCTGGAAGGATTTTTAAGAATGGCCATACTTCAGCCCCACTCGTTCCGGTTTTGATTTCATCAGCCAGGGATGGGGCACGCACTTTAAGAATTCTCTCCCGGTGACTCTCAGGTACAGCTAGTTCGAGAGTCACTGCTTTAACCAACACCCACGGTGCCCCGAGGAGACTACTGCTCAGCCACCAGAAGCCTCCTGGGGAGATCACTCTGTTAGCTGGACAAGGCTGCGTCAGAACTTGGGGCTTCTAGCCGGACGGCAGGCCCCTTTCTCTGTTCATTGCATTGTTTGGGCATTAGGAGCTGTGTGACACTGAGCAAGTTGCTTCACCTTGCTGTGCCTGACTTTCCTGTTGCGGTAACAGGCCCTCGTGATAAGAATTGAATGAGATGGGGCCAGGGCAGGGTCTGAGCAGAGGCTTTCTTCATTATCCTGCTCAGCGGAATGTGCAACCTTCAGGTGGAGTGGGGACTTCCCTGGGGGCTGGCCGGGTCCTCAGAGGGAGCTGGGAAGTGCAGGGAAAGGGCTGGAGAGAATGGCTCCCTCACCCACCAGACCTCATGCCCTTCCAGTCAAGGGGTGTCGTTCGTTCAGGCCTTGCAGTTCCAGAAATGGCCACCAAGTGTCACCCTCAGCTCATACTTGAAGCGAAGGCAGCCCAGAACTGAAACTGGGTGGAAACCGGGTAGTTCCACTCCAGGGCGTGGCTGAGCTTGGAGAGGGCCCAGCCTGCTGGGGCGGCTGTTCATTTCTTCCGGAAGGTGATCTGCAAGGACTCATTTGTCTGCCTCAGCATTCTCCTTCCCAGGCTCACAGCAAATCACAGGTCAACAGGTTTGTTTGTTTGTTTGTTTGTTTTCATGGGCACCTGCTGCACACAGGGGATGAGCATCTTATTGCACACCTACCATGTGCTACACCCTGTGCACACAGTAGGCCACTCAATATTCACAGCAACCCTGTATAGTAAGGATGACTATGATTCCCATGTGATAGATGAGGAAACCGATGCTCGTATCAGTTATGTCTTGGGCCCGAGCTGGACAAGGATGGAGGCCTGTCCAGAGCCTGGATTCCTTCTCCTACACCAGGAGAACTTGCAGAGCGCCCCAGGATGGAAGCCCTGCGCCATGTCAGGAGAGGATGTGGCAGGTGGCAAACTTACCTGGTAATTAGGAGCTAGTGAGCAGTGCACAGGGCAGTGGAGGGAGCTGTGCTCACGGGGGTGGGTGGAAGTGAGGGTGGGTGGGCGCTGGATGTTACGTCTGGGCAGACTGCAGACGCGGCAGCAATAAGAGCCTTTCTCTATCTGCCCATGTGCTCCTCCAAACGACTCCCCCCACCCCCACCCCCCGGTTATCATGTTTTCCTCACCGTCATTCTAGGGGTAGACTTTATTCAACACTCTGTCCCCGCCCCTTGCCCTCTGCCAGATTCTGAGCTGATCACTTCTCAGGACAGTTACTAAGATGGACAAGACAAGACACCCCCACCCACAAGCACCCCAGATCAGCGGTCTCCACATTTTTTGGATCTTGCCCCAGCAGTAAATATCTGTTGAGCATGCACCCACAATATAAGCGTATTTTTATATTGTTTACTTTGTAAAGCACACCCTACATGGAAAAAGGATGAGATGGAGAAAAAGAATGTCCTGATATTTTCCTCCTGCACCGCTGTAACCCAGGCGTGCACAGCACCGTCAGACCCAGCTGTTCCCGGAGACGGGGACGGAGTCAGCCCACCCTGTTCAGGATGGGCCTGTGGCCAGTGTTCTAGAACGTCCTTGCCCACGCCTTTGTGCCCTCGCAGAGGAACGGAGAAATGTCAGGGGCAGGAGCAGCAGGTGGCACAGCAGAGCCACGGCTGGGGCGAGACCCAGACGAACGGGACAAGACACAGGGTTTTGTTTTAGACGCTGATGCCGAAAGTTTTGCAATTGATTCCCTTTTACACAGAACCAGGACACTGTGTCGCGAGTGGTATGCGATTTCACACACCTGAGGTGGTTCTATTCCATTTCCAACAGTTTCAAACATCCCCCAGCCCTCCTTCCAGGAAGTTGGGGATCACTCCCCACACCACACACACACTTGGGGCAGGAAGCACAGAGCCTGGCTCCAGCCCCCCCGCCCCCACCCCGGAGTTGGAGGTCCCTGTGTCTCTTTGCCTGGGCAGGTCCTCATGCAGGGCCCAGCCCTTGGAGACCTCCATGAATATGGGTTGCAAGAGAGGAGGGGCAAGAGGCAGCATCTGAGATACAGAAGGGAGCCCCTCTAAGAGGCCCCCTTTCTCAGAGAAGTCTCAATAGAAGCCCCTTCCCTCCAACATAGCACCCTGTTAGAGAAGGACCAAATGGTGTGTGGAAGCATCTGCCTGCTCCCAGGGTGGCTGCCAGGGCGGCAGCCATGATGGCTGAGTGGTGTGGGTGCCTTTGTGCGCAGTGACTGGGCATCTGTCTCTGTAGTCACTGGGCGCTTGTTCTGTGGGGTGAGGGGTTGGGGGCATGCCTGTGGCTGGGCATGTACGTGAGGCTGGGCACGAACAGCCTCACTCACCAGCCCTGCTCCTGCCAGGTACAACTGGCTCTTGTGCCGCCCACCGTCTGCCTCCTCCCTTCCCTGGGCATGGCCAGGCCAGGGGGCAAATGACTTAGCAAGCACCTCCCCTTGCTGGGACCCACTGGGGCAGAGCAGGATCACCTGGGGCACAGCCAGGGCTGCCAGGGAGGTGGATGCTCTGCCAACCCCGTGCCCTTCTCCTCCCCAGGGGGCTGGGGTGGCGAGGCACAGGAGGGTGCGCAGGGAGAGCTACGCCCCTCACCTCTCCCGGACTGTGCATGGGGAGGTAGAGCAGGGCAGAGGGAGCTGGAGGCAGGGGGAGTTTCTCTGTTTGGGGCCAGGAAATCCTTGCCATGCAAATGAGATGCAAACTCCCTAATGAGTTTGCAATTAGGAAACCGAGGCTGTCTTGCCCGGCAGTGCCTGCGAATTTTATGAATGGGCCCGCGTGGGGGATGGGCGGCCCGCCCCCACGTTTCCCCGGCGCCGCGCCGCCCGCGACATGCCGCGCCGCACGTTGCCGCGCCCTGGCCCGCCGCCCGCCGGTCAGCTGCTTCGGATGGGGCTCGGAGGCTGCGGGCCAGCCAGCGGCGCGGCGGGACCACGACACGCCCCCGGGGCCGGCGGGGCTCCGTGCGCCCGCGCTCCTTTCCCGGGGTTTAGGACGGGCTCCTGCAGCAGGAGGGGGTGAAGTCAGCCTTCAGACCTCTTTCCCTGCGGATGAGCAGCCTGGAGGGGGGGTGGAGGCAATGACCTTGGGCAGGGGGGTCAACCCAGGGATGGTCAAGTCCTTTCCATAAAATATTTGCATGGGTGAAGTATTTGCATGGAACACACACACATCCTCCTGAAAACTTTAAATCATCTCTGATTTACGGTGCCTGTTACAATGTACATAAATAGTTGTTCGATGGTCTTGTTTAAGTTATGACAAGAGAAAAGTCTGTACATGCTCAGTATAGAGCAACCATCATAATCAGAAACAAGGTAGCATGTGAAAAATAATGTTTTTGGTCTGCAGTTGGCCGTATGAAGGTCCAGCTGGCCAGCTGTACAGGTGTGGGAGAGGGACCAGTTCCCATCTCAGAAGCCCCTGCACCGTTCTATGCCTTCTCATGCGAGTTCCCATTCCCGCTGCCCCAGGGCGCCTGCCTTTTTCCTGCAGGGACACCCCAATCTACTCTGGGCTTTGCTCTGAACTGGGCCCCAGGAATGTAGCTCCTACGTGTGTGTGTGGGAGGAGTTCTCTCAGCTCAGCTCTGGTCTGGACTCACCACAGACCCTCCCTTCCCCCATTGTTTTCAGAGAAATTAATTGCCTCCCATGAAAACTCTGTTCCCTCCTGGGCCTCGCTCCCTGTCACCCAGCTGGGTCTGGAAGAGGGCCTGGTGGGTAAGGCAAGTCAGTGCCTCAGTGAGTGGAGCAGGGGGAGGGATGGGAGAGAGGAATTCACATCCCCATTGTCTTCTGGGGAGTGGTCCAGGCAGCCAGGTCTCTGCCTTCCTTGGGGTGGGGGGTGGGTTCTGGTGGGGCCTGTGCAGGTCAGGAGCAAGGGCTGCCTTTGGGGTCAGACCTGGGCGAAGGGCCTATTCTGATGCGGAGGCCCTGGGGGCAACCCTCTGAAGGAGGAGCAACTTGAGAGGCAGGTTCTAGAAGCTGAAGTCTTTGGTGGCACCTGCTGCCTCCGGTACCCAACACACCAGGAGAAACCCCAGATGTTGGGGGGGGGAATCTACCCTATTCCTCCTCTCTCTAAGCCCAGCCCCTCCTGCTGCAGCAGTAAGAGCTCCTTCATCCCTTTCCTCCTACCCCCTTCAGCGGCCCTGAGGTTCAGACCCGAGGGCTAGCATGGCCGCTGTGCCCTGCCACCACCCTGCCACCACCCTGCCCACGTGTGAGACGTGATTGGGAGGCTGCCTGGTGGCTGGAGTCAGGGTGATGGGTTGTCGACCTAGGCCTCACCTCTGGCAGAGCCGGCCGTCCTGAGACAGGCAGAACCACACAAGGCTATGACTCAGGCTCCTACACCACCTCGAGCCCCGCCATGCCAAAACCCTGGGCTTGGGCCATCTTGTGTATGTGGCGCGAGGGTGGGGGCAAAGATTTGCCAATTGCAGACTTTTCTCTGGAGTCACCTTGAGGAGCCAGGCCACGACTGGAAGGTTCAGAGCCTCCAGGTCTGGCTGCTCCTCCCAGCCTGCCACCCCACTAGAGGCTGATGTGCGGGGCCCCTGTCAGGCGGCGGCAGCAGCAGCAGCAGCAGCAGCAGCAGCAGCAGCAGCAGCAGCAGCAGCAGCAGGTGTGGGAGCCTCCAGGGCAGGGGCAGGGCTCTGCATGGGAAGGGCTGCGCCTGGGGTGTCTTGAGCCCCCATCTGCCAGCTCGGTTTTTCCTCCTTGGCAAACCAAGCTGGCTCAGAACTCCCGCCCCCAGGAGGGCTTCCGCGCGCCTCCCTGACCTGTGGCCAGCTGGCCGCCACTCTCAGCTGGCTCCCCGTTTTCACTTGCTTCCCTGCCTCCTGTCCCTATCTCCAGACCCTGGGTGAACGCTTCCCAGGACTGGGTTCTTTCCTGCACTTCCTAGTGGCCAGCAGAGGGCGCCGCCCCAAAACGGAGGCACGAAGGAGGGAAGAGGCGAATCCGCTTCTCTGGACCCAGGCACTGTGCAAGGAACAAGCTCCGAGCCCGTTTGTGTGCAATGAATGTGACCAGGCCGCCTTCCTTTCCAGGGACCTGGACGTAACCCGTCCGCAGTGGGCTAGAGTTAGACCGCAGGTTGAACCAGGTGACCCAGAGCAGGAAGGAGAGGACGACGGAGCGCCCCCCTCCCAATAGCTGAGTGGGAAAGGGGCACTGGAGACCTCCAGCTTTCCTTCCTTGACGCTGGGAGGAGGGCTGGCAGGAGCTACGTGGAATAGATAGGGTCCCGCCCTGTGGGAAGGGCTGCTGTGGACATCTGGGCCACAGCTGGGTTCCTGGCAGGACAAGGGGGCTGGTCTGCTTGCGACCCTCCAGGGATATAAGATCCACTCCGCGGTGGCCTCTCACCCTACATTCCTGGGGAGCTCTTTACAACCAGGTGAACAGGGCACAGTCCCCAATGTGGTGAACTCATCCCCACCTAGGAGGGTCCCTCCTCACAGGCATTCCTGTGAATATGGCCCTGGGGGCCTGGGCAGCAGCCTATTCGCCTGGGTCAGCCCACCTTTCCGCCGGCCTGTCTGAGCGCACGGAGCGACATGCTGGCTGTCTCCCAGGGGAAATCGAGGACAGGCTCTGGTGCCCACCCTGCCCGTGCGCCTTCCTCCAGGTGGGTGACAGAGGGCGAAGGGGAGTCAGGCTACAGTCCCTGGGAGGGACCCCACCTCACGACAGGCAGAGTGGGGTAGGGCTTGCTGTTGGGTGGTCTCACACAAAAGCCCGGGAGTGGGATGGACACAGGAGGAAGAGAGGGGGCAGCAGGAGGGAGTCTTTCCCTCGTTTGGGCTCTGGGTTGCGGGTGCCGGGGCGTGTGTGTGGGGTGCACAGCAGGAGAAAAACCCTCTCGGTCGGCTGGGCTCCAGGACGCCCAGGCAGGGAGCAGTGGATGGCTGCAATGGCCTGTGGCGGGCAGCGAGGCGAGGGGAGAAGCGCAGGGGGAGCGTGCGCCCACCCGGGCTGTCCCCCAGCCCGGCTCCCCGCTCTCCCCCGCCGCCGGCCGCGGCCCCTCCTCCGGACCTGGGCGCCGCCTCCCCTCCCCTCCCCTCCCCTCCCCTCCTCCTCCCCTCCCACCCCGTGCCGCAGCTGCTGCCGACGGACCGTTCTGCACGTAGCGAATGGAGGAGCCGCACAAGGGAGGCCCCGAGTGCGCGCGCGCGGGAGCCGGAGCCGGAGCGGCGGGCGGGGGAGCGGCGGCGGGCGCGCGCGGCGCGGGCCCTGAGCGCGCGCCCAGCTCCGGAGCGCGCGCGCGCCCGGCTTCTCTGCGCCGCGAGGTTGGGGATGCTGGGCGTTGGGGGTCCTCGCTCCTCCCAGACTCTCCCGCGGCATTCTGTCCCCCTCGCAACGAACGCCACCTCTCCCCGGGCCCTTTTCCTCTTCCTCCCCAATAGCACGGCCCTTTGCGCGTAGTAGGCGCTTCACGATGACCGGGTGCTGGAATGAATGGGTTCCCTCGCCCTCCTCGTCCTCTGGGTCACGGCCACTCAGCCACCCTCTCTGCCCCTCAGAGTCCTGGGGTGAGGCATCTGGCTGTGCCGGCTGTGCGCAGGCAGGTGCAGGGTCTTGCTAAGGGACGTCCGAATGGAATCGGTTGCCTTTAGGACCTGCTGTAGTGGCGGTGGGAGCTGAAGGGGACTGGCCAGCGGCATATGGTGAAGGAGGGAGGTGGCTGAGGGTTCTTTGTCACACATTAACTTGAACTTGCCTTAGTTTGATCTCTCTGAGCCCGAGTTTTCTGTCTCCCGGGAGTACAGCATTCACTCAGTTGAGGATTAAAATGTAGTCTGCATATAACCTGCCTCATTGCTGAAGGCAGATGCTCAGCCAAGAGCTAAATCCTTTATTATGATTATGTGCGGACTGTCTGAAAGGCTGGGGGCGTTTCCCTCCGCTGAATATCCACGGATAGAGTGAATTCAAATCCCAGAGCGGCAGCCCCTAGGAGGTTGGAGAAACCAGTTACATGTCATACTTCTGTCATCGTCCAAGAATGAACCGTTCCACACTCGCTTCCCAGAAAGAAACATCTAAGACCTTCGCAAGAGAGATTTTAGATGGAAATCACTAGTAGGTATTACACACACTTTTCAGCCTTCTTAATCAGAGGTTATAGAACATGCGAGTCTTTATGATTCAGAGTTGTTGTGGTTACAAGTGAAAATTCAAGATTTTATTTGGCCTCACACGTAAGACCCAAGCCATGAGGGCTACATCGTCACAGTTCCTGTGTCTCCTTTTCATGGATCTTCATCACTCGATCAGCCACCTCCCTGTTAGCTGTGCCTTCCACTGCCACCAACCTGCCTACCTCAGGGGGACCCCACCCCCTCATTCTTCTCAGCTTGTTTCTGTTCTGCTGGGGCTGAGAAGTCAGATCCTGTCTCTTCGAGGAGGTGAAAAACAACAAGGGCTTTTTTTGAACTTGACAAATTATATTAAAATTCATCTGGAGAAATAAACATCCAAAAAGAGATTGGAAAATTCCAAAAAAAGAGGCGTTATAAGGGATGGCCAGAGCCACTAAATGCAGGATAGAGCTGCAGTTATTACACTGGCACAAGAACAGACAGACAGATCAAAGGAGCAGAAGAGAGTACAGACACACATCCGTGAGCAAATGAAAATTAAATATATGATAAAATGACATTTTAGATCAGAAGAGAAAGGAATTATTCAATCAAATGGACAACTGACTAGCTGTTTAGGAGGGGAAAAACCAACTAAAGCCAGTTTTCCACTGGCTTTCCTTATTCTGAAACAAGTCCAAGATGGATCAAATATTTAAATGGAAGAAGAAAACCATAAATTTATTAGAAGAAAACATTAACAATGTAATTTTAAATGCATAGTCTTGGATTGGGAAAGCTATGACACAAAAATAGGAGTCACAAAGGGAAAGCTTGTTAAAAATTGGCTGTATAAAAATGTAATATCCTAAATCTAAAGGCAAATAACAAACCAGAAAAAAACGTTTTCAATATATACGGCAGATGAGTGCCTACAAGCCAATAAGGAAAAGCAAAGCAAAGAGAAAACTGGGCAAAACTCATCCACACAAAAGGGAATATGACTGGCTGACAAACAGGTGAAAATCCCCTCTCTCATTCAGAATGCAAGTCATCGAAATTAGAAACGATAAGGTTCTCTTTCTCCTGATCTGATTGACAACTAAAAATGGGCAGCCCTTGACGCCATGGACACAGGCGTCCCTGAAGTTGGGGGAAGACACATTGCACCTGTGAGGGGGTTGGGGATCTGTATGAGAAGAAGTAATTTACAAACTGTTGGTTCAGAGGTTCCATATCTAGGAACTTACCAGATGCACGGACACAAATGTTGCGAATGTTCCAACTACATGGACAAGTGTGTTCATTGCAATATTGTTTCTAAATCTGAAAAACTGGAAGCAACAGTCAAGTCCAAGCAGCAGAGTGCGGTGCAGTGGTTACGAAGAATGAGGTCCATCTATATGCCTTGAGATTCTCTAGGTGGGACGCACATGCGGGGCTTTGCGTAGACGTTGCTAGTCAACAAAGAGCATGCCCTCCAGGCTGCACCGGCATCCCGCAGAGGCGGTTAGAGACCCCGAGTCCTGGGTGGCCTCAGAACACCAGGGCCAGAAACCTCGGGGCTGGGGCCCAGCAGCCCGCTTTCTCTCTCTCTCTCTCTCTCTCTCTCTCTCTCTCTCTCTCTCTCTCTCTCTCGGTTCTGATAGGTCACATTTCAGGAGCACTGGTGAGAAGTGTAATAATTTGTGTAAAAAAGTGGATATACATCTCTCTACCCTCTGCTTGGAAAATTCGAGATGCCCTCTGAACAGAATGATGAGGTGGGCTGAGCTGAAGGTTCACTTTGCACTTTATTCTCTTCGGATGGGTCAGACTTTTTACCCTGAGAATATATTATGTTGATTTAAAAAAAAAAAAGAGTAGTTAATGCGTAAGCTACCCACAAAAACCAACAAAAAGTGATACCTACAAGCTGAGGAGTATTATTCAGCCTCGTAAAGGAGGGACATTCCTACATGCTACATGGTGGTAAAATCTTGAGGACATCTTGCTGAGTGAGTCAGCCAGTCATAGAAGGACAGACACTGCATGACTCCACTTTGATGAGGTACCACATTCATAGAAACGGAAAGTGGGACGGATGGCGGTTACCAGGCAGGGGGAGGGGGGAGGGGAGAATGAGGAGGCAATGCTTGAAGGGCACCCAGTGTCACTTGGGGACAGATGAAAAGTCTGGAAATGGTTGCACAACAGTGTTCATTACTTGAAGCCACTGAAACGTGCACTGGTTAAGATGGTGACTTTTCAGTGAAACATGTGCTTAAAATGGTGGCTTTTATGTTCTATGTGATTCACCATAGTTTATAAGAATTTCTAGAAAGCCAGCCGCCTGCCCCAAAAGGTGTGTAAAGCAGGGATGATGACTGAAGCCCGCAGGTCCCACGAGAGCCTCCCTCTAGATTGTAGAGTATGAGCCGGAGGGTTGGGCTCTCTCTGCTGTGGAGCTGGGTCGCAGCAAGTCCTGGTGTCGGAGAGGAGAGAGACCATGGCCTTGCCCACGCGATGAGAAGCAGACCCAGTGAACTTGCCACCTTGAGCAGTGGCCGAGGCTGGCACGAAGACAGCTAGGAGAGTGGTTTGGGTGCAGTGGCCTGCTAGGGTGTTAGGGAAGCTGCGTCGTTTGTTGCCCCTTGCTGGCTCCCCACATGGGCCAGAGCTCTGCAGAGCGTGGCCAGCCCAGGGGCCTGAGGGGAGAGGGCTCCTGTGGGGAGAGGCTGGGGAAAGGGCAGGGTGAGCAGGGCAGGGCATGGTTTCTTGGGGACAAGTCTGTGCTTAGACATCTGGCTGGGGCACGGACTATACCTGAAGAGGGATGATGCCAGGGTGGGAGTTGGGAGGGGTACTGGCCAGGCTGGCCCTAGCACAGCCAGCTGGCTGGGGCCCAGGGGCAGAGGAAGGCACGCTGGCTTCTGTCAGCCCTCTTGGCAGCTGAGGGAGCACCAGGCTCTGGGGGCTTTTCCAGGTGGCCCTTTCTGGCTGAGATGCGCATCTGTGGGTGCCTGCAGGAGTCTGCCTGACCTCGCCCCCTCTCCCACGCACCAGGAATCTGGAGCTGCCAGGGACCGAGTGGGAGCTGGTGGTGAGGAGGTGAGCAGGTCTTGCAGGCAGTGGAGGGGAGCGGGAGGGGATTGGAGAACCTCGAAACTTCTGTGGGCTCTCTAGGACCAGGGCAGGAGACAGCGCCGAGGACACCCCGCGGTTGACATTGGAGGTTTCCTGCCTGAACCCCTCTCCCCCAGCATCAGCTTAGGCTGGACACTTAGCCTGGGACCACTTAGCCAGTTCCTTCAGGAGCTGGAGATTGGTCCCTGACCCCAGGGAGCTCACAGTCGGATGGGAGAGGGCCACCTGGCTCAGGCAGAGTGGGTGCCGACATGCCTGGCTGGCTCACTCCAGGGCTGGGTCTCCCCTGGCTCTGCAATAGTCACAAGCCTCAGTCCCCACATCTGTGTAATGGGGTGACACTCGGTGCTCTCAGCCATGGTGATGCCCCGTTCTCGGTGCTCACTGGGGAGTCGCCCTCTCTGCGCCTGCCTCGAGGTGGGGCTGTCAGTGGAACAAGGAGGACCCAGGGGTCTTGGCTTCTGTTGTGCTCACACCAGCCCCAGTTCACTTCCCTGGAAGCGTGTGGGAGCCCAGGAGGAGGAGGAGGAGGAGGCGGGGAGGTGTGGGGACCAGGGAGGGGGGAGGCGGGGAGGGCCCTGGTCCCAGAGTGGAAGGTGATCAGGGATGTGGGGGACTCCGGCCGGCCTCAGGACCATATGGATGCACTCCAGGGTGGGGCTGCCCCCTCTTGGTCACCTATTTGGGACTTAGTGTGCAGGACAGGAATGAACAGACAGGGTTTGGGACCCACTTCTTATGCCGACTGGGACTCGTGAAAGCAGGAGCTGCCTCGCCGGGTTCCCCAGGCCACAGGGGCCCAGCTTGCTGCCCGTCCCCACGCGCAGCTGCGAGTCCAGGGGACGGACCCTGCACACCCCTCCAGCCGAGGCGGCCAAGTGAGAGGCTGAGGCCCCCACCCAGCAGCCTCATCCTGTGGGCCCCTGCCCATGAGATGGTTTAGCACGAAAGTAGGGGGGGGGGCTAGACCACGGGAGGGACCACAGGGGCGAGGCGGGGACTGAGAGCTGCTCACAGAGGTGGAGGTGCCGGCCAGTGAGTGTGAGTGTCCTTCCTGGGAGGGCTTCGCTGGGAGGTGGATCGGGCCGACTCCAACCAGCTGAACCCCAAGTGCTGTAGACGGTGTTGACTCGCCTGTTCCAGAGCAAGGGGATCCAGCTCAGGCCCATGTGATGGGAAAGCCACCACCCCTGCATTCAGGGGAGGCCCAGTGTGAGAGGGACACGGCCCTGCCCTCGGGGAACCCCCACGTGCTGGGGAAAGGCCACATGCTCCCTGTCTCCCCTCCTTGGAATGCTGTCTCCCCCTCCAGCCCTGTCCTCTCCCTCATGGAGGTTTGCTTCCTCCGCAGGAAGGACCAGGCGGGGGCCTGGGCCCTGGCAGGTGACTTCCCGCTGGCTCACCATCTCTGCACAAAGCCTGGGAGCCTGAGCGGGAGGGCTCCAGCAGGGACACTGAGTCATGCTGGCTCAGGGGCGGACTGGACCCTCCTCCCGACAGCAGTGGCGTGTGAGAGGCACAGAGGCCGGGGCAGGGCAAGAAGGGGCGGGAGCGGCTCCCAGCCCGGGCCCTCCTCCCGGGGCCTGGGCCGCACTCGTGCACGCGAACGGAAGAGCATGTGCAGCTCAGGGCACGTCCTTGCGTGGAGTGAATCACGGAGCTGGGGCGGGGGGGGAGCGGGTGTCTGGAAGCCAGATGTGGCCCAGCTGTTCAGGGCAGGAGCCCAGCCGCCCACGGAACAGATGTGGCGGCACTTCTGTCTCCCTCCACTCTCTACCTCACAGGCGCTCGCTGGGAAAGCACTTCTGCAGGTTCTTCCCCCAAGGGGAGGAGTCCTCAGCTCCCTTGAGGGGTCCCCAGGCGGGAAGGCCAGGCCTCCCCACACTCTCCTGCGCAGCCCTCTGCTGGAGCCTGCACGCGTCTGGGCCCAGAACCTCAGCACACAGGCGTGACCCACGCAGGCGCAGTGTCACACCCGCAGGTGCTGCCTCAGACACAGACCCACCCGGGGTTCCTGCAGCGACGCGGCTGCATCTCCCATCGCACTGTCTGTTCCCTGAGGCGGACACCACCCTTCCCTGCAGAGCGTTGCCCCTGAGGGTGGGCCTCCTTTCTCCCTGTCACTCACGCAGGAGCCGCCTCAGACACGGACACCCAAGCTGGGCTCCCTGAGGGCAGAGCTGCGTGTCCCCCAATCCTGGAGGCGGCCTGTGCCTCGTGGTCACTGCACTTGCAGCAGATTCCCAGCATCTGTGAGGCGGCTGGTGACTCAGCCTTTGGTTTCTCCTCCTGCCTGGACGGCCCAGGCCTCGATGGTGGGGAATGCCCTCCTCTGCCGTCTCCTCTCGGTCTCGGCCTGTCTCCCAGGTCCCCCCCCCCCCCCCCTTAGCCCAGGAGTGAATCACACGGCTCCATGTGATCTCACAAGCCCAGGACACTGACAGGAATGTGATCTGCAGGGACAAGTGAGGGAATCGGGCCCAGAGAAGTTGAGGGGACTGCTCAGGGGCACACAGCTCCCGAGGGGATGGGACTGGAGGCAGGGCCTGGCCATGCAGTGTGCCCGCTAGTCGCCCAGCGATGGCAAGGCTTGCTCTGCCTCTGCACTCTGGGAGCCCAGCCTGGGCGTGGGGTCTAAGGGAGCTCCCGCCTGAGTGACGCTGTGCACCTGGGGGCTGTGCTGTCCCCTCCCCCATCTTCCTCCAGACTCTAACCTTCAGATGCAGAAGACATGGCCGGCCTCAGCCTGTCCTCCTCGCCCCACCGCCAGCACTGACAGGAGAAGCCAGTGTCATGGAGGGTGAAGGGCAGTGCTGGAGCTGCCGTGCCATCGGGGCCGCCTGGCTGTGCGTCTGGTGGCGTGCAGGGAGCCCGAGGGTCGGGGATGGGCCGCGCTGTGGGTTTGGCCCGAGGCCATGGAGGGTGGGATGGGGGCTGTGCTGGCCAGGTATCAGCCTCCTGACCGCCCCATGGAAGGTGAAGGGCGGTGGCACCTGCCATGTGTGAGCACCTGCTGCTGCTCTTCCTCACGACACCACTGCCCACTTCACAGGCAAGGGCAGTGCCCAGTGAGCTCACGGCGGTCGGACCCTCAGCTCTAGTGCCCCGTAGGGTGGGGGCCGGGCATCACCCAGGGCTGCCCCTGCTCCTGCTGCATCCTGTTGAGGAGGGTTCGGTTCTAGGCTCAGCCTGCAGGCGTTTGAGCCCTGCCTCTGTCCTCACCAGCTGTGTGATGGTGGGTGGGGCACACGGCCCTTCTGTGCCTCTGTGTCCCCACGCATCCAATGGCTGTCATGTCACAGTGCTTATTCCACCGAAGTGCACTGGTGTTTGTGAGCAGATGACTCGGAGCAACCCTACAAAGATGCCAGCCTCCTCCTCCTCTCCCTCCGCAGGGCCCTCAGTCCAGGAGGGGAAGAGTAGCTGAGAGATGGGACTCGGAAACGGGGCCAAGGCCTGGGGGATGGAACACTCCCCAAGGGTGCACAGGCCCCGGCTCAGGAGAAGTCGGGGAGGAGCAGGCAGCCTCACTTCCCACTGGTCCCATCCACGTCAGGCCTCCACCCCCCACCCCCCACCCCCACTGCCGAGTGTGAGCATGTGGGCGCTGGCACATCACATACCAGGTGATAAGGGCCACCCAGCAGGCAGGACGTGGACTACGTGAGGGGCCAGCGGAGGCGGCTGCTTTGGCCAGCAGCTGCCTGCCCAGCTCAAGGGGCCAAGGCCAAGAGACCAGGCTGTGGGGTCCATTGTCTGCCTTCCCCCAGCCCCCGCCCCGCCTCTTGCAAACACAGCCTCAGCAGCAGCCGGCAGCGGGCTCTTGGCAGAAGCTCCGTCCTGCTCCCCCACGCAGGCACGCCCTGGCCTGCACGTCCTCGCCTGGGCCTCCAGCCACTATGCTGCTGCCCCCTGTGCTGGCCACTGCTGCTTCTGGCCCCAGGGGCACTGCGTGGGCACCTGGGAAGTCCTTGGAGGGCGAGCCAGAGCCTGGGGGCCTCATCTTCGGGCTGTCAGGGGCTCGGTCCGCCAGGTGCGGACATTGGGAAGAGGGCAGAGGAAAGTGGTCCAGTGGGCAGGGGGCTGGGCAGGTGACCTCCTGGATGTGGCCCGGAGAGTCCTGGAAATGCCCACGCTGGACTTCAGGTCTGAGGTGGACAGTGGAGCAGGGAGCTGGTGCTGACCAGTGGTGCAACCTTGGCGTCCTCTCCCAGGCCTCGGTTTCCTCAGCTGGGCCGTCTCCATGTTCAATATTCTGTGATTCATGGCACCCTTGCTCTTCCTGGCTGAGCTCAAGCCCAGCTAAGACCAGTGGACAAGACGGGGCAAGTCCTGATCTGTGTCTCCCTCTCTCCTTCTCCATCAAAGAGGGGTGAAGGCTGGGGTCCCTGCAGCCCAGTGCCCTGGGGTGTCATTGAGGGGAGGCGGATGGCTCACTTAGCCCTCAGGGCCCCCCAGCCCCAGGCCACCCAGGGCCAGAGCTGTGGCCTCTGATCAACAGGTTAAAAATAACCCCCTGGGCTCTTCTCCCTGCACAGGCATGGCATTTGTGTTGGCATCTGTGGCTCCCCCAGCCCTGCCAACTTCCACAGCATGTGACCTTGTCAGGAACCATAGGTGTGAGAACACCCGCCCAGGGGCGCGTGCTGCGCTCAGTCCAGGTGAGGACGTGATGCGGGCTCCGGGACGGCTGGCAGGGCCGCCGGGGGCCACGGGGCTGCCACGGGGCTGAGGGTACGTGATGTGCGGGGTGAAGGCCACGGTGGGAGTAAAGTGATGCGGCTGCAGGCGGGCTGTCAGGTGCTGGGCCAGGGCGGCCCGGGCCAGGGCTATGCTGCAAGTCCCCCCGAGTCCTCGGACCCCAGAGTCGGGGAATCACAGGATGGTGGAACCAAGGAATTCTGGACGTCAGAAGCGATCAGACACATTTGCAGTCCAATCCCTGCTCAGACAGGAGAGGAGAGCAGCTCCCTAGAGAATATTTATGGAGCTGGCCCTGGGAGCCAGGCTCTCAGCTGGCAGCCACTGAATCAGTCTCCAGGGGCCCTGGGAGCCCAGCTCTGGTTTTTTTTTTTTTTTTTTTTTTAAAGAAGAAGAAACGAAGGCACAGAGCAATGAGGTGGCTTCAAACTCACCTCCGTGGAGTCCCGGACCCACGCCCACCATCATCACCGTGTCCTGGTCTGATTCTGTTGCGCTGGGAGCAGGGGCTGGGAGGTGCAGCCACCATGGAGCTGTGCTTAGGGCTGCAGGGCCTCTCCTTCCTGTCACAGGCCCTCCCCGCCAGAGCTCAGCCTGGGGGCAGCCAGGCCGCTCCCTCAGGGCACCTGGAACCACTGCGACTTTAACATCAATTGGTTTATTTCCTGTTTGCAGTTCCAAGGAGACATGGCAGCCTTCAGCTCCCCTCATAAAGTGCCTTCTTCTTCTTCACGGTGGCCTCCCTCATCATGGCACCACCTGTTTTCCCAGGGAGTTTTAGGAAAGGTATCCCCCTCCCCCCCCCTGCATGAATTAGCTCGTGTAACCGCTGGAGATGGCACTGAGGTCAGCCCTGAGCTTCCTGTCCCCGCCCTTCCCCACAGGACAGGCCACGTCCTCTCCCCTCCCTCTCAGGCCTGTGTTTGCCCTCCAGGTGGCCCCTGCTGCCCTACCCGGCCTGACTGCAGTGGGACAGCAGGCTCAGCCTCCCCCCGCCCCACCCCGCACCCCCCACCTGTGTCCTCAGGATCCCCATGGGGAGGGAGGTGTGGCTCCCCCAGGGGGAGATGTTACTTGATCCTTAGGGTCCCCAAGGGCTGGGGCTACTGTTCTGGGGTGCGGAGCCCAGAATTCTTTCCCTAAACTCCACCACAGGCCAGTCGCTGGCAGCTCTCTGTTCCTTACACATCAGCAGAGGTGAACAGGGATGGTTTTCTGAGCATCTTCTCTGGGCCACACACTGTGAGAAGCATGTCACAGAGGTCATCTCCCTGAATCCTCAGGACAACTGGTGAGGTTAGCCCACATCACAGGTGAGGGATCCCAGGCATAGGGAGCGGCTGGGGGTGGCGTTGGCGCAATGCCACGCGGATGCTGTTGGCTTTTAAAATCCCTGTACATTTGCCCTGAGTAGTGAGTCAGCAAATGCCCATTCCCAAGGCACAGACGGGAAAACCAAGAGTCAGACATGGACAGGGGGCCCGGTCAGCTACCCTGCTCTCTCCACCCTCCCCAGCCTGGGTGGCTGTTCCCCAAATATTTTCTTCTTCTGGGTATCTCTCCTCATCTCACCCGCTTACCTGATTCTCGCCTTTCTCTCTCTCTTCCTCTCCCCATCCATCCATCCACCCACCCACCCACCCACCCATCCCCAGCTCCTCCTGCAGCTTAGCCTTCCCAACAGCTCCTGCTGACCTCACGGCACATGCGGAAGGCTGCTCTGGGGGATGTCGTCTCTCCCAGGCACCCTGTGTCTCAGCCCATCCAGCCGCACGTGAGTTTTGAGGGGCTTATATCAGAGTTGGGTTTGGTTTGTACAAGGTAGACGTGCATGTCTTGCTCATGTACTTGGAGCCTGGAGGTAAACACCCCTGGGCTGGGTTGACAGCCACATGCTGTCAGGGACCCGGTCTCCTTCTTCCTTATTGATTTGCTGGGTGTCATTTTCATTGCCAAGGCTGCATCATGGCTCAAGATGGCGGCTAGAAGTTCAGCCAGCAGGAGGGAGGAAGAAAGGGCTGAAGGAGTGCCCCTCCCCTTTAAGGAAACTTCCTGAAAACCACACGCACTGCTTACATCCCACCAGTGATCACAGTCTCCCGACCACACTTAGCAGCGAGGGACGGACAACGGGGAGGAAGGGAGGAGGAGATGTTGGGAGGTCATGTCTGCCACAAGGCCCTTGTTCCCTTCATTTTGCAATTGGCAGAGGGTAGGTGGGAGCCTTTCCAACTCCCTTCCTCCAGCGCCCAGCCTCTCTCCTTTCTCTGAAGCCTCCGTTCTTCCCTGATATTGATCTGCTAATGGCAGCAGCGCAGTGCCAAGAATGGCCGCCACTGGCTGTTGTGCGTCCTCGGCAGCTCCAGGCCCCTGCACGCATTCATTCTTACGGCAGCAGGAGGGGCAGCTACTCTTAGTCGAAGCTGGCAGCCTTTTACAGCTGAGAAGCACGGAGGCCCAGAGAGGTTGGGTAACTTTCCTAAGAGCACCCCGCTGGGCTGCAAGCCCAGTTCCTGTGTGTTCCTTTTCTGCCGAGCTTCCCTATGGGAGTGGATGCCCTGGGCTGTGTTAGGGTCTGACAGGAGGAACTGGAATGGTCTGGGTGCCAGGAGTGGCCTGTCTCGGAAGAGAGGGCAAGCAGGGCGTGACCTCACTCCACAGGTGTCTCCTCAGCACTTACTCAGTGCTTGGTCAGCGAGCGCGTAGGAACAGGGTCAACTGACGGTTTGGGGGATTTCTGCTGGCGCCAGGAGCTGGCCACTGTAGCCACAACCTCAGCTGCCACTTTCCCCATCCTGGACCCAGCAGGGAGGAAGGGCAGGGATAGGTGGCCTCACCACTTCCCTTTTCTCCCTTCTGTGCACCCTGGTGGGGAAGGGGCAGCAGGGCCTGAGTCCCTGCCCAAGCTGGGCTGCCTGGGGGAAGAGGGAAGGGTGTATAATCAGCTCTGAGGGGAAGGGACCAGACTCAGGGCTTCTCAGGCAGACCAGGGTCAGCCAGTCCATGCGCTGCCTCCGGGAGGGCTGGTCCTTGCTGGCTGCTAAGGGTGAGGCTGTTTTGGCTTTGGGGTCTCGGGGGAGGTGCTCTGCGCGTAAGTGCGGTCACAGCCGCGACATGCGGTTAGTAATTTTACTGTAATATCTGCTCCCCATCTCCAGCCAAGAGGAAAGGCTCATGAGCTGTGAGTCACGCTGGCAGTGGACCATGGGGCCGGCCACGTGCGGCGGCTCCAATGGGGGTGTGCTGGGGATGGCCCGAGACCCAGACATGACCTCTGCCCTCCGGGAGTTCCCACCGGAAGCAGGCGATGAATAGGAAGCAAGACGTGAGGCTGGGGCCCCTGCTCCCTGCCCGCCTTCACCAGGAAGTCTTCCTTGATTAACTTTTTTGGAATTGCCCCGGGGTTGACCTTGACTTCCCAGCTCTGGCTAGAAGGGTTTTTTTTTGTTTTTTTTTGCTTTACCATCCCACCAATCTGAGCAGTGAGCGCCTATGTGTTCGGTGTTAGGGGCAAGGGTGTGGACAGGAATGTGGTCCTTTTATTACATTAAATCCATTCATTCATTCGACAAATGTGCCAGGTGCTCAGGACACAGGCCTCTGCGGACTCAGTCCTGCTCTCATCGACCTGGGGAAGGAGAGACTGAAGTAAAAGTGACATCAACGTAAAAGACTTGCAAACCGGGGGAGAGCAGGGCTGAGGGCGGGGTGGTGGTGGTGGGCAGGGGCCTTCCTGAGGCCGGGCCACTCCTGATGGGCGCTGACTCCCCCTGGCAGCCTCTCTCCCACCGACAGGGCTCTGCAGGGAGACGGCTGGCCTGCTCGCTGGCAGGGTGCCCGTCAATGGGGGCGGCGCCAAGCGTGATGCGATGTGTGCTGATCGCTGATCGCTTTCCACTCCTCGGCCGAAGACCAACGTCTGCTCTTCACGCAGCACAGGGGAGCCCGGGGCAACTCTCCCATCGCATCCCGGGGATTGGGGGAGACGGCAGCGTGGGGAGAGGGTTCCCCTTGCGTTGTGCTCAGGGCGCGAGTCTAGAAGAACTGCCCTCCCCGCACGGAGTGGATGGGGCTCCTGGCACTGTCCACACTCAGCCCCTCTCCACCCCACTCACACCCCTGCCATGAACAGAGGAGGTGGCCATGGGCCCTGGGCCCTGTCGCTCCTCTCAGCTTCCACACCTCAGACCTCTTACTCCAAGACAAATGGGAGACAAGTTGTCGCACCCTCTTTGGTCCCAGTTCTGGGGGAGAGAGCAACTGAGGGCCTTGGAAGGACAGGGCTTCAGAGGCAGAGATGCTTCCATTCCCCCAGAAATCACCAGAGGAGGTGACCTGCTCTGTCCCCCTTTCCCTTCTGTGGGTTCCCGCCTCCGGGCCAGGGGCTGTGCTGGGCAGAGGAGGCCCAAAGCAGCCATTGTATGTGTGTATCTGCATTTATTTATTTTAAAATATATTCTCATTGACGTCAGAGAGAAAGGGAGAGGGAGAGAGAAACATCAGTGGTGAGAGGGAATCACCCGTAGGCTGCCTCCTGCACGCCCCACACTGGGGATCGAGCCTGCAACCCGGGCGTGGGCCCCGACTGGAACTGAACCGAGACCTCCTGGTTCATAACCACTGCGCCGTGCTGGGCGGGCAGCAGCTCCTGCATTTACATGTAGACGTTCGGGTCCCGCTCCAAGGGACTCCGGTCATTGAGGTCTGGCAGGATCTGAGGACTCTCATTTTAAAAAGCTCCCAGCCCTGGCTGTGGTGGCTCGGTTGGTTGGAGTGTGTGCACCAAAAGGTGGTGCGTTTTCCTCCAGGTCAGGGCTCGTGGCCAGGCTGCAGGTTCCATCCTTGGTTGGGGTGCGTCCAGGAGGCAACCAACAGAAGTTTCTCTCTCACATGGATGTTTCTCTCTCCCTCTACCTTCCCCTCTCTCCTAAATCAATAAAAACACATTGTAAATAAGTGAATGAAATGAAACATGCCTCCGTGTTCTTGACGTGAATGGCCGAGGAGCGTGCTCCCCTTTTGAGGGAAGAGCTCAGATTCGGGGTGAGGGCAGGGGTAAGTCCTGGCCCCGGCTCCTCCTCCTGCTCTCTGGGCAGCTTTGGACACTTAACTCTGGAAGGCTTGGTGTTCTCATCTGTGCTGTGGGACCGTGATACCTACTTTGAAAACTAAGTAGGCAAGTGCAGGTAAAGTGCCAGCATGAGGCCTGGCACCTAGAAGGTGCCCAACCAACAGGGCACATTCTGGGTATTTACCCAGCCCATCTTCGAATGCCGCGGGCCCCATCGCCCTGTGCGCAGCGTCAGGGCCCCTTGTCCCTTCCACTGGTGGGATGCAGGGCGGATGCAGAGGTAGGCCATGAGGGCTGTGCCAGGAGCGGCTTTTTGGAGGCGGCTGCTGCTGGAACAGGGAAGGGTGAGAAGCCCCCGTCCCCTCTCACAGGGCCTCTCACCTTAGAAATAATAACCTAAACCAAGCAGCACCCCATGCCAGGCCCCGCTGCGAGTTCATTAGCCAGTGCAGGCTCCACGAGGAAATGTCACTCCATTTTGCAGATGGGAAAACTGAGGCACAGAGGGGATGAGGACACTGCCAAGGCCACACAGCCCGTAGCTGGCAGGGCGAGGGCTGAGCGCAGGCCTCCTGGATCTGAGTCGCCATCTCTCTCTGGCAGGGGGCCGCCTGGGGAGAAGGGCAGACTTGCCTTCCCTTTACCCCCTTTCTGGGGCATTCTGGGACGAGGCTGTCTGCATGGGGCTCTCGTGCTCTGCTGGGAAGAGCAGGACCCACTGCACTTCTTGAGGTCTCCCTGATTCCAGCGCCCTGCCCACCCTCCCCTGGGCATCTCTGCTCCTTTGTGGTTGCCACCTCCACCCTGCGCTTCCTTCTCCTACTCAGGCTCATATTCCCTTTCTCTAGCTGTAGGCATCTGGACCCCCCAGAGCTGCCGCTGGGCTCTGCCTGCCCAGGCCGCCTGGCTCAGAGCTCAGAGTCAGGGAGAGGCGAGGAGCTTCCTTCCCAGCTCCATCCAGCCCGACCCTCAGCCCAAGACCAGTGGCCTAGACCCACTGCTTCCTCAGTGCTGGGGGCTGTGGGCTCGAAGGCAATGGCCCTCTGGAGCTGCTGTTTATGACCCGGTAAATCACTCATTGTCCCACCCATGGCCTTAATGAGGGCCAGAGTCTGCTAGACACCCCAATTAACCACACCATCTGTTTCCCTTTAGTGGGAACAGTGTGGCTGGTGAGCAGGAGCCCAGAGTGGGACGCTGTGCGGTGGGCTCAGGGGCTGTGTGCTGCCCTGGAAAATGACTTACCACCCACCCCGACCTCTGCCTCGCCTCCCCTCCCCTCCCTTCCTCTGCAGGGCACACTTTTCTAAAAGTCTAAAGTCTGCCGCAGGCTGGACGTGGGTGCAGCGGTGACTCAGATGGGATGCAGGCTTCCTGGAGATTTGGGAGGCCAGACAGATGTCAGTATCAGCAAAAGTATCTGAGTGCGGGAATGGGCAGAGGTGAGGACGAGGAAAGGGAAACCAGTGGCTGGTGAGGTCAGCCCCGAGCAATCCAGGTGTCTTTCATTGATGCAGGGGTTTATGGAGCACTTCCTATGTGCCCAGCATCGATTGGCCACCGAGACGCGCAAGGGAGCGGCTTTGGGGAGCCTAGAGGTCAAGCTCCTTCCTGGAGGAGGTGTGGGCTGGCTTCAGTTCAAGAAATTAACCTGCTTCAGCTCCAGCTCTTTCCTGAGGTCAACGCCTGAGGTCGGAGCCCTGGTGAGTGTGAGAGCTGGCATTGGGAGGATTAGCTGGGGGACTGAGTCAGGCAGCAGTAGGTGGTGTTGATAGAAGGGGTCAATGAGCAAATGCTGAGTTGAGGAAATGAGCAGGTAGAGTCGCTAAGGATGGACGTGGGCTGGGGAGCAGCTTGAGGAATATGGCTGAACGGACCCCAGCCCAGCTTAAGCAGAAAGCACCTTCGTTCGTTCCTCCCTCAAGTGTGAATGTCCACATGGTCACGTCCACTTCTCACCGGCTGGCGCCACTCGTTGCTGATCAGCGCACTCTCTCCTCCGAGGCCAGGGGCAGCCTCGCGCCTCTCCTCACTCACGGGGCCAGACCACCACACTCACTGGTCAGCGTGGACGGAGGAAATGAAAATCTACTTACCAGCCGCATTGGGATCCAGGCCGTACACGGGAGTAAGGAAACTCCTAGTAGAAGGCAGCTGGGAGACAACCATTGTCAAAGGGCTAGGGCAGTTGTAAGCCGGGCTGTGATGGCCACTGAGATCTGGGGGGGGGGGGGGGGGGGGGGGGGGGGGGGGGGGGGGGGGGGGGGGGGGGGGGGGGGGGGGGGGGGGGGGGGGGGGGAGAGATAGGTTGCAGGGGACAGAATCCACTCTGGAGAGCAGAAATGGAAGGGATTATTGCAGAGTGTGAACTATTGGGAGGGCCAACGATTGGGGCTGAGTTTTCAGAAACAGCTCTCAAAGCCACACCGCAGAACTGGGCCATCAAGGGGGCTGCGGCCTGTCGGGTAATCATGATGTCACCGGCTCGAGGACCACATGCAGTGCCAGCCCGTCATGGGGCAGGCTGCTACTGCCCGCCCCACACTGTCCCTGCTGCGAGCCACAGGAGTAGATGGATGTGCTAGGCCTCACCTCTCGACCCCTCTCCAGCACTGCATCAAAAACGGCAACAGCAACAGCAACAGCAAATGCCGCCCTTCCCCTGGTTCCCAGAAAGCGGCAGGCGCTGCGGAAGCACCGCCTCCCCGATCTCATGCGAGTGCATCTGACTGATCACATTTGAGTCTAAGTTAAGGTGACCAGACGTCCTGCTTTTGGAGGGACAGTCCCGATTTTTAACAATTTGTCCCGCATCTTGAGGCATTTTAAAAAAGTCCCGGTTTTTGGAAAGAATGCACGACAAGCTAGGGAACGGTGGGAGAACGGGAGGGAAGATACGGTTTTTGGCGGCCCAGAGGTCAATGGTGTCCCGCTTTACCAATGTTAAAATCTGGTCACCTGAATCTAAGTCTTGAATCCTAATAGCAAAGGCGACTGGGAAATGTAGCTCAAAAAAAGCTCTCCCTGGCTCCAGTCTCGGAAGGCGCCTAGCGAAGCGAGGCCTGAATGGATGCTGAAAGCCAGCCCACCAACACACTCGCTCCTAAAATTTTGTAAGATGCCAGGCGCAAGCAGCTCTGCTTGGATTCTCCCGGGTGGGAATGGAAGGGGAGATGCATTTCCCTTTCTACCTCACCCCACTGTCCAGCTCTGGCGTCTCGAGGGCTCAGGCACATCGATGGTGCCCTTTGTGGGTGGTCCTGGGGGCCTTCGGGCACCAGCCACTGCTCCAGGTGAGGAACCTCGCAGGCCTGTCTGGGGATCGTTGGTGGGACAATGGGAGAAACTGCGACCAGCAAATATGGCTATTAGGGCCTCAGCGATGTCATTGAACTCCTGGACAGGTCGATCTTGGGAAACACTAACACGAGCACCTACTATGTGCCAGGCATGGTGCAGGGTTTTAGGAATACGCAGAGAAATGGAATGCAGCCCAGCTGTCCTTTGTGTGTCCTTGTCTAGCCAAAGAAGAAATGTGGAAAGCAGGTAAAAGGGTCCATGGTCTGAGGGTTCACAAAAGAGGATGGTCTGGGAGAGCTGAGGCAGGTCCTAGGAGAGGTGACTTCGGAGCTGAGTCCTGGATGGCGCAAGAATGCTGCGAGGAGGCCTGGGTGAGAGACAGGGACCCATGAGAAAGGCCCCAGGTCTCAGAGAGTGGGCCGGGGGGTTGTGGAGGTGGAAAGAGACAGTGTCTGGGAAACCAAATGACGGCTTTCTCAACGCCTGAGATTCCGCCTCCTCCTCCAGACCAGGCTGGAGGCTGCTGCACTGGGCACCTCGTCTGGCCGTCCTGAGCCTCTGCCCTTCTCTTCTCGGGTGGCAGGGAGGGTTTGCTGCTTCTGCGCGCACGGACTTCTGGGAATGACTTAATGGCCAAGGAGAAGCTGGTGGCGTCATGGGCTGCTGTCCAGGCTGGAGGCTCCGTGGAGGCCGCTCCCCCAAGGGTGATGGCAGCAGAGGAGAGCAACCCAGGTGGACCGGCAGCTCCATCCCACCCCTCCAGGCCTCCAGGCAACGGGACCGAGGGCTCCTTGAGGGAGTCAGTGAGACCCCCCAAGCCCCCAGCATCCTCCCTCCCTGCACTTCCCTCCATCCTGGTGCCAGCACCCCTGGCTCGCGCAGCTGCGGGTACCGTGTTGGGGTCATTACAGGACACAGCCGCCGGAGGGTCAGAATGCAAGAGGCCCAGCTGTCAGCTGGAACCCATCAGAGTCCAAACCCAGCCTGGCAGCAGGCAGGTGGGGGAGGGTGGCTCAGGAGAGAGGGGTCCAGCTAGCTGCAGTCAGCAGGGCTTTCCTTAACCCTTCCCTACCCCTTCCCCAACCCTTCCTCCTCTGGCAACAGGGTGTGGCCTGAGAATTTCCCACCGGGACAGGTGGCTCCAGGAACCTAGTTCTTCACCCCAGGTTGGTAGGTGTAGGGTGGGGTTGACTTAATTGAGAGACACTTCCTCTGCCTCAGGCAGCCTTCTAGTCTAAAGGAAAACACACACAACACAATCCAGGTGTCCGGGGAGCCCCAGTCTGAGGGGGGACCCGGTCCTGTCCTCAGGGAGCCCCAGTCTGGGGGGGAGGCGGGACACGGCCCTACCGTTAATGACCTCAGGGTCAGAGATGGGGGAGGTTTTGTCTATTCAGCTGGGAGATCAGTATAATGGTACCGCTTCTGCCGTCCTATGTTTTTAGTGAAGAACCAGAAACGTGAACCCCACCTTGTGCTCTAGAAACCCAGGAACAAGGTGTTCACAGGCCCCGAGAGCTGCCTCCCAGGACATCCTCCCTGCCTGCCTCCTCGGCATCTGCTGTCAGACTCCCCTCCTCAGCCCCGGCCGCTCAAGTGCGTTCTTCCCAGGAGCTCATGCAACTCCTTCTTTGGTGTCCAGGAAACGTGTGTAACGCACGGCTCTCGATTGACAACTAAACTTGGTGAGCAAGAGGGAACCATGTCGACGCTTCCTACGTGCAGCTGGCCCCTCTGCACCGGCCAGCGGCTTAGATGTCTCTGATTTATTTTCCACCATTAGCAGCTGGCTTCCTCCCAGCTTCTCTCCCTGTTCTCTTTGCAGGGCCTGCTGCTGGCTGGGCATGGCCGTCTGGCGGAGCTGTCTGAGGGCACCCCTTCCCCTGCTGGGATAACCAGGACTCCAGGCCTCTTGGTTACTGGGCTGCACGCAGCGAATTGCCAAAACCTGCAGGAGGCGGGGGTCCAGGTCAGCAGCCTGCAGGGAGGAGAGAAAAGGCTAGGAAAGTGCTGGTGCCTCCGCAGGCCTGTGCTCTGCTGTTCAACCTCAAGCAAGTCATTCCAACTCCTGGCCTCACTGTCCTCATCCGTGAAATGGGTGTGAGCGATGGGGTTAGGTGGCTCCTGAGTCCCTTGCACTTGGACTTGGATGCGCTTGCCTGCTTCCCCCTCCATCCCACGCTGGGCTCATCTCACACATCTTGGCATGACCACAGTGGGTGGGTTAATCACTGGCCAGCGGCCAGCCCACCAAAGAGCTGCTGGCCCGTCTCTTCCAGCCTTAGTCTGCACTCCAGTGTCAGGACAGTGTGGATCTCCAGGCCAGTGGAGCTGTTTGGCCACATTACCCAGGACGCCCCTGAGCCAGTCTCTGGGCCTCCCCGTGCAGGGGCTCCCAGCACAGTGAGGCAGGTGCCTAGTGTGTGCTGCAACCACCAAATATTTATCGAGTGCCTGCTCTGAGCCAGGTCCTGCGCTGGGCAGGGGATGGCAAAGATGACTAGGCAGTGGTTCTTTGTGGTGCTTAGAGGCATGTGTGCGGGCTCTGTTGCTTGTCTATTAGGTTCAAACCCTGGTCTGGCGCTCCCTTGGGCCTTGTTCTTAGCATCGCTATGCCTCGGTTTCTCCACCTGTAAAATGGGGCACTAGCAGCGCCTCCATTGAGGGGCTGTGGTGAGGATTCAGTGAGTCAGTGAACATACAGTGTTTGGAGCCCAGGGGGTGTTCATGACACTCTCGTTTTATGAGCACCAACTTGCCAGGGTGGCATTTGGTGTAAACTACGTCCTCACAGGGAAGAGGAGAGGTCGTGTCTGGCTCACCTGAGGGAGAGCTGCTAGCACGTTGAGTTGGAACGACAGAGCCAAGTACAATAGGTAGCAATGGGGGAGGCATTCCGGGAAGAGGAACAGCGTGGGTAAAGGGCTGGAGGCAGAGCGACTCTGAAAATGCCGGAGAGATGAACGCCTAGACTGTAGAAGTGGCTTCATCCTGCAGGCAAAGGGGGCCCACAGGCGGCTGCTGAGTGAGGGGATCCTGCAGGGGACGAAGCTGCGCATTTCAGGGAGAGGCGGGTTAGTTTCCCTGGACGAGAATGATAAAAGAGGCCTTTCATGTTTTGGATTTACAGCCCGCTGGGCGCTGGACTATATGGGCAGGCATTCCTTTGTCTGATTGCATGGCAGCCCTGAGGGTGAGCCAAGCAGAGATGATCACCTCCGCTTTATGCAAAGGAAGGCGAGACTCACCCAGCGTCACCAGCAGGTTGAGGCAGAGCCAGGAGGCAGGTGAGTGCTCATCCTGTGGCTGCGCCGGGCCTGGACCATCTTCTCAAAGCCCATCCTATGTCCTCTTCTGGTCGGGCGGCTCTGCCTCATCTTTAGGGCCTGTGGGCCCATAAGTGTGTGTGTGTTGGGGGAGTGGGGTAGGGGGGAGGGATGAGGGTGTCTGTGCAAGGAGACCCCCTCCCCCAACCCTGTTACCCTGTCAGGCCAGCGCACCTAGCACACAGTAGGTGGGCATCTAACTTCTGACTGGTACAGAGAGCAGCAGTGACGTGTGTGTGTGTGTGTGTGTGTGTGTGTGTGTGTGTGTGTGTGTGTGTTGGGGGTGGGGTAGGCCATGCAGGGCTCCAGGGGGGTGGGGTAGGGGCACACTCAGCTCTGCCCTTACAGTAAGCTCTTTGCCTCCAGAAGCCCCCAGCCGAGCAGCAGCCAAGGAGGATGGGGAGAAGCCTCCATTTGCTTTTCCCCTCCTACTGCCTCTTCCTGTCTCTTCTGACTCCCGCCCGGGGTTGGGGGTCTGGCTGCTGACACCCCAATCTTAGCTCTTTCCTCTGCTGAGATCTTGACTGGCTGACATTCTCTTCCTTCCACAGGGAGGTTTCCTCCTCTGGTGCTCATGTTCCAGGTCCCAGAGTTCGCCTGCAGGCCCTGGGGAGGAAGGACATGCCAGGACAGGTTGTCTGCCTTCTAGGGGACCCACCGTGGGCCTGCCTCTTGGTTTAGCCAGGGGGCATCTGCTGATGCTGCCGGCCAGGGCCCCACTCTCTCTCTCTCTTTTTTTTCCCATTTCAGAGCGGAAGGGAGAGGGAGAGGGAGGGAGATAGAAACATCAATGATGAGAGAGACTCTTTGATCAGCTGCCTCCTGCGTGCCCCACACTGGGGATCGAGCCTATAACCCTGGCATGTGCCCCAACCTGAAATCAAACGTGACCTTCTGGTTTATAGGTTGACGCTCATGCATGAGCCTCGCCAGCTGGGCAGGGCCCCACTCTTGATGGGGGTCCAGGGGCCCCAGGGATGACGGTGGACCCACTGAAGGAGGTACATCATCCTATCAGCCCAAGAGCGGCCCCAGCAGGAGTGGAGGAGCCTGGGACTCCTCGTGGGAGGGGTCCCAACCACAGCTGAGCCTGGGAGGGTGTTAGGCTTGGATAGGGGAGGACTGCCCAGGGGATTCTTCTTAGAGGTGGGAGCTGGCCTCACTGAGCTGTACGGGCAGTGGGCAGAGGGGGGAGGGCAGAGGGAGGTGTGCATGCCTCCCAGCCAGCCCTGGGTGAAGTGTGAGTGTGCACCATGGCCCTACAGGCTGGGGGTATGGGCTGTCTATTCATTCATTCACTCACTTACTCATTGGTTCACTTGTCCATTCATAGCAATCTCCTCTGTTCCAGGTGCTGGGCTTGGGGCTGAGGCTTAATGATGTGCAGGGCAGAGGTGCTCCTTTCCTGGGAAGGCTGGGAAGGCTGCAGAGCAAGCAGGCTGCCCAACACACTGAGCTCAGTGCCAGGAGAGAGGAGATCAGGGTCCCAGGAAAGAGAGGGACCCTTCGGCTTCAGCCCCAGCCCCTGGGGGGCTACAGGGAGGCTTCGGAGGGGAGGTGGAGCAGACACCTTTGGGAGGATGAGTGGCCTGGGAGGAGGGCCTGGAAGGAGATGGGAGCATCCTAGAACCGGGGGTTGGGTGGGTGGGTGGGTGAGTGTTCCGGAGAATGACAAGCATAGTGCCAGCGGGTGCAGGTGAGGTGCAGTGATAGCAGGATCAGATCCCACATGATGTGCTATGTGAATGGAATTGTCTGGAGAGCAGTGGGGAATCTCTTTTTAAAAAATTTTTTTAAAATATATTTTTTATTGATTTCAGAGAGGAAGGGAGAGGGAGAGAGAGAAAGAGAAACATCAATGATGAGAGAGAATCATTGATTGGCTGCCTCCTGCATGCCCCCTACTGAGCCTGCAATCTCGGCACGTGCCCTTGACTGGAATCAAACCTGGGACCCTTCCGTCCGCAGGCTGATGCTCTATCCACTCAGCCAGACCATTCAGGGCTACTCAGCTATTTTAAAGTGTATAATGCAATGGCTTTTAGTAACGTCACAGTGTTGTGTAATCCTCACCACTATCTAATTCCAGAATATTTTTATCACATCAAAAATCAACCCCACAAAGTGGGGAACCTGTGAAAGGTTTTAAGCCAGGGCTGGATGGAGCGTGCCTGAGAGGAAGTCTGTGCCAGACTTGGCTCCAGGACCGAAGGAGTGCCCCCCTGGACAAAACCCCACAAAGGCAGGACGGTGGCCTTCTCGCTCTCACCCACAGACCCAGGGAGGGCGTGCTGCCCAAATCCCATTAAATGAGGCACTTCCGGGCCTGGCCCGGGCCCCATCTTCTTGCCCAGTGAGTCCCTTCTCCTGGCGGGGATGCAGCCACAGGTGAGCCCAGTGACAGACGGGACCTCAGGGACGGGGATGGGAATGAAAGTCACGGTTGAGGTGACAGGTGTCCTGGGCTGGATTTCCTGCCTTGGGAAGGATGAGGGGTGTGGAGCCTGGGCCTCACTCCTGAGCTCCTCTGCAACCTGTGTGGGCTGGGGCACCGGAGGCCAGTGATTCGGGACGCTTCCTTCTCCCCCACTTCCTCACACAACCGGTCCTCCTAAGGGGAGAGGGGAATGGGAGGGCAGAGGAGGGCTGTTTGGCCAGGCCCCCAGTTCAGCCAGCCTGGGAACCCTGCCCAAGGCTTCTGAGACAATGCTGGGAATGACGGCGGCCTGGCCAGAGCAGGCCCGGGAGAGGCATGAGCGGTGCCCACTCCATTCACAGTCCTGGCCCCTCACAGGCCCACAGCATCCCCCCTCACTTTGGGCTCCCTGCCCTGTACCAGGCTTCTGCTCACCCACCCCTTGGCACTACCAGCCATGCCGTCCTCCCAGAAGGCCCCTCTCCTACCCAGCCTCATCCTAACCCCCTGAGGGAGGAGTTGAGTGTGAGTGTGAGTGTGGGTGTGTCTGAGTGTGCTGTGTGTGCACAGCATATGAGTGAGAGTATATGTGTGTGAGTGTTGGAGCGTGTGTGTATACAAGCACCTGAAGGTCTCTGTAGGTGTAAATATGGTGTAAGTGCATGTGAATGTGAACCTATGAGTATGTGACGCATGAATGTGTGTCTATGAGTGTGTGTCTATGAGTGTGTGTGTCTGTGAGTGTGGGTCTATGAGTGTGTATATGCGTGTGTATCTGTGAGTGTGTGTCTATGAGTGTGTGTATGAGTGTGTGTGTTTATGAATGTGTGTCATGAATGTGTGTGTCTATGAGTGTGTGCCTATGAATGTGTGTGTCTATGAGTGTGTGTTTATGAGTGCGTGTATGTTTATGAGTGTGTGTCTATGAGTGTGTGTCTATGAGTGTGTGTATATGAGTGTGTGTGTCTGTGAGTGTGGGTCTATGAGTGTGTATATGCGTGTGTATCTGTGAGTGTGTGTCTATGAGTGTGTGTGTCTATGAGTGTGTGTGTCTATGAGTGTGTGTCTATGAGTGTGTGTGTCTGTGAGTGTGTGTGTCTATGAATGTGTGTGTCTATAAGTGTATGTCTCTGAGTGTGTGTGTCTATTAGTGTATGTGTGTATGAGTGTGTGTGTCTATGAGTGTGTGTGTCTATGAGTATCTGAGCATGGCCATGAGTGTGTGTGTCTATAAGTGTGTATGAGTTGAGTTTGGAAGGCTAAAGAGCAAGCGGGCTGCCCCACACACTGAGCTCAGTGCTAGGAGAGAAGAGATGCAGGGCCCTGAGGAATGAGAGGAAGATGTCGGCGTCAGACCCCGGGTGGGACACAGGAAGGCTTCGGAGAGGGGGCACAGCAGAAACCTTTGGGATGATGAGTGGGCTGGGAGGGGAGTATGTGTGAGTGTGAGTGTGAGTGTGTGGGAGGAATCAGAAGCTGTGCCTGCTGTCCTGCCCACCCCTCCCCCAGCTATCCTGACTGCAGTGGGTGCCCTGACCTCTTGTCCAGGGATACACACTGGCATTTCTCAGGACAGTCCTCATTCAAACAGTTTGAAACTCCCGGGGAAAATGCAGTCCTGTTGCTGGGGCTCCTTGTCTTAGCGTTGAGGGAGGCCCTGCTAGAGACTAGGTTTTGGGTTGAGGATGGAAAAGATTCTCTCCACCTGTCAGCCAGAGTAGGGCTGGGGGCTGGGGCGGGGCCATTGCAGGTTACAGGGGAGATGGCCTCCATTTCTGGGGCTCTAGGTGGTGGGGACAGGCCTCCCTGCTCCCAGCCCCAGGCGTAGCCTGGCTTTCTCTGGAGGGGACAGTAGGAGGGAGTTCTAGTCTGCAGGAGAACTGGGATTTGGTTATTAAACGAAGTGGCAAGCGCAGTTGGCTTTCTGGCCAACTTTTCTCCCCTCCTCCCTTTCTTCTCAAGATAGTAGAAATACATGGGAGGGGTTCCTTTCCATGCTGCCTGCTGGGGGAGGGGGGTCCTGCCATTGGCCCAGGCCCCTGTCATCCTAGGCACACCCCCTGGGCGGGGGCCAGCTCCACCCCCACGCCACCCCACAAGGGGGAGCAGTTTCATCAGCGGCTCTGCAGCTGCAGCTCTGGGAGAAAGAGGTCTCTGACTTGCTCCTAGAGAGGACCTGCTCACCCTGAAGACGTGGTATTCTTCCTGACACGACCTCCTGACCTCTGACTGTCCCTAACCCCTGCCAGGCCTTGAAACCCTGGCAGCAGCAGGGATCAGTTGGGGCATTTTGCCTGGGTTTGAATTCTGTTCAGCCACTTTCCAGCTGTGTGGCCCGCTCTGAGCCTCAGTTTCCTCACCTGTAACTGGGGGCGACCATAGTGCTGTCCTGCCAGGCTTGTTCTGGGATGCAGGGCGTCAGTATTTGTAAGGGTCTAGTGATTTACCTTGCTCTGTGTAAACGCTGGTTAACGAAACACGGCACTGCCCTGTGATGGCCAGTTAAGGAGGAACAGACGGACGGGTGGGTCGCCAACTGCTAACACCTGGCTGCGTGTCTATCTCAGGGCTCACTCCTTTCCTGGCAATTAGCTCCTACCCTGTATGGCCCAAGGCGTCTCTGCCCCCTCATCTCTGCGCCCGCCCCCACCATCTTGCTCCATCCTGGGCATCGCATCTCCTGGGGAAGAACACGGAGGCAGTGGGGTTTAGGAGAAAGTCCCTCACCCCGATCTGTGTCCCTGCTGCAGAAGGTGGCCTGCAGGAGGAAGAGGTCTCTCCCAGCACCGTGGAAGGCCCGCGCTGTTTTGGAAAGAGGGCGTGGCAGCTTTGCCTGCTGGAGACGAGGTTTTGGTTTGGGGATGGAAAAGATTCACTCATGGAAACTCACCCGCCTCCCTGAGACAGTGATCCTGATTCCTCACCAGCCGTCCATGCCAGGCTGGGCAGTTTGCAGGGCTGCCCTCCGCCCAGCAGGGGCGGCAGAGGGATTCTCTGTCCTCTCAGACTTCCTCTTCCCCAGCTTCTCCCTCAACACCAGGCTCAGACCCCACGCCCTCACCACCTCACTCTTGTGCTCACGGTAGCTCCAGTTCACTGTAAGTCTGCAGCCAGGCGGCTATATCCCTGGGCCTGGGCCTGAATGAGGTCTGGCTTCTTGGTGCTCAGAGTCCATCTCTGCTCTGCTCTCATCCATGTTTTGGGCACCCACACTGTACCCTCCTGTGCCTGGCACTAGGGGCCGGGATGGAAAAGGCCCAGGTACTCCTGATCACCAGGGAGCTCCTTAGCCCGAGAATATCCCTCAAAGGGAGGCCTAAGGGCCATGGGATTCTTTCAACCTCCCTCTTTCCTCCTAAATGTGAGTCACAGAGCCCCTCCATTGCAGCTGGTATGTGCTAGGCCTGACCACTAGGGAAGGCTTACCCTGCTAGAAGATCCAGGGAGCAATCCTGCACCCACCACGGGGGTTCTTTTCTTTGAGTTTCACAGCTCTGCTCCCTGGGGACTCCTAGAGGCAGAAACTGAGTCTTCACCATCAGCCTATGGGCTTCCTGAGGCACAGGCTGAGTCTCCACCATCAGCCTATGGGCTTCCTGAGGCACAGGCTGAGTCTCCACCATCAGACTATGGGCTTCCTGAGGCATAGGCTGAGTCTCCACCATCAGACTATGGGCTTCCTGAGGCACAGGCTGAGTCTCCACCATCAGACTATGGGCTTCCTGAGGCACAGGCTGAGTCTCCACCATCAGACTATGGGCTTCCTGAGGCACAGGCTGAGTCTCCACCATCAGACTGCAGACTCTCTGAGGGAGGGGCCTGGGTTGTCTCCCCCTGGATTCATTCATTCCATCACTCGGGGGGCGCCTGCTATGTGCTGGGCTCTTGCATATCGGCCAGCCATGCAGAGGCTGTCTGTACCCGCTCCCAGTGGGCGAAAGGAAGCTGGCTCCGGGAAGGAGGTGCCAGGCAGAGGGAGCAGCATGCGCAAAGCCGGGGACCTGAGGACTATTGGGGGTGGGCCCTGGGCAGATGTAGGAAGGGGCTGTGCAGTTGCAGTGACTCATGGAACCTTGGAGAAAGGAGGTTTTGAGGATGGTTGGAGATTTCACTACTGCGGCAGGAGATAAAACTCAGGAGAATGTGAAGCAACTTTGCCCCAAGGAAGAGAGGGAAATCTGTGGAATCTCTGACTCATCCATCCCTGGAGCAGGAGGGAGGTGGGAGAAGTCTTTAGTTCTGGCCTGCCAGGTTGGTCAGCTCCCTCTCCACTGACTCCTCAAACTCCCTGCCCTGTGGGGAATGTATCCTGGGGCCCAGGTCATCAAGTTCCTCCTGTTGTCTAATCATCATCTCTCCTGCTGTATTCTTGCCTGTCCTTGGTGGAGGTGAACCACAAGTAGACCTGCAGTCTCTCTCTCCCATCCCCCCAGGCCCTGGCAGAGGCCCTCTTCCTCCCTCACCTGCCCCAGATCATCAGAGCTGGGTCCAGCGCGTGGGGCTAATTCCTGGGAGACAGATTCACTCTCGGGTTCAGGCCATGCCTCCAGCTTGAAGCCTCGGCTGGACTGAGGTTTAGGTCACCCTGGGAGGGTGGAGGGGTGGAGGCAGCCCACGCTCTGTTCCTGTCTCTTTTTTATCATGCTTCTAAATCCTTTTTTCCGTATTTGTCTCTTTCTGTCCTCCGCTCTCTCTCCACCTCTTCCCCCTTTCTTTCTCTCTCCTCTCTGCCGTTCCTTGGTCCTGTCTCCATATCTTTCCTTCCCAGCCTCCTTTTTTCTTCCTCCCTTGAGGTCTCAGTTTCTATCCCCATGTCCCACTCTCTTTCTGATGGTCCCTGGCAGTGTCAGAGGATGAGAGGACCAACTGTGGGGCTGCAGGCATCTGTGCCCAGCAGTGCGCGGGTAGCCTGGCTAGGGCCATGGTGCGTGGAGACCTCTTCTTCACTAGAGTTAGTGGAGATCCAGGGACAAGGTCTCAGATCGGCAGACTGGCTTCAACCCTGGGCTGTTGGAGGGAGTCATAATCAAGGGCCAGGCACCGAAGCCCTGAGAACTTTCTAGAAGAAAGCAGTGTGGTTGCTTCTCTAACATGGAAACCTTCCCATCCAGTCAAGGGAAGGAAGAACCTGTAATAGTTGGACTTGGTCTCTCTTGCCTAACGGTGGGACTGGGGACACTGCTGTGGGGAGGGGATGGGTTTAGAGGCAGGACATCAAGGAGGAAGCTGACCAGCCTCTTTTCGGGCCAATCAGTAGCTCCCCGGACATCAGAGCTGGGCTGGGTGTGCCCAGGGCCTCTGTGTGAGCATCTGAAGGAGGCAGGAGAGGGAACGCTGAGTTTGCAGAGGAAATTAAGCTCCTGGAAAAAAGACAAGCCAGGACAATGGAAACAGATTTCTAGAAGCCCCAGGGGCTGTGACACAGGCCAGGAAAGCAGGGTAAAGGGAACTTTCTCCAACGAAAGGCAAAACATTTTAGGAAAAGCATGGAGCTGAGCTGCCAGATGCTTGTGCCCCTGGAAGTCTGATGGGCCTGGGCCTCTTGTGAGGGGTGGATAAACAGCGATGGGTCTTGTGATCATACCCCGATGACTGAGCCCAAGAGTCGGGGCTAAGCGGGAGAAGGGTCTTCGTACTCCCTCCAAGGGGTGGGTGAGCCTGAGACTGTTCTATTTGAGATTAACTGTGGGGCGGGCAGTGTTTACGAGCTTCTCTGGTGAAAGACAGTTTGATCGACTGAGGGACTGGGGTAGAGAAAATGGAACCCCCTCCCTCACAGCCTGACTGACGAGGGGTGAGGGTGGCAGGACTGTTGTCCCTCTGGGTGGTGGGCAGAATCAGGCTCCCTGGGCAGAGGCAGCTCCATCCCTACCCCGGGCCCCCACTCATTCTAGAAAAATGTGGTGGCCAGTGCACACAAAGCACATTGTTCCACTCCCCGGGCGTTTGCCACTGCCCCTGTCAACTTTGTTGCCACTTCCTGGTGGCAAGCTGGCAGGCTCACTCTCTGAGCCCCGGGCTGCCCACCTGGCTCGGTGGGGGTTCCTTCCCTGCATACTAGTTGTGCCCAGGCAGGAGACAAGAATAAGGGCCACTCTGGAGCAGCATTCCTGCTGACCCTCAGGAATGGCACCCAAGCCCCACCCCGCCAGCCGCCCACCCTGCACACTTTGCCCTATTCCAGGATCTGCCCAGGCTGGTCTACCTTGCATCCCCACCCCAGATCATTGTTTCTCATGAGTCTTTGCAGAGCTCAGTTTTCCTGCATGGGCTGCTCACTCTTCCTTCATTCCATTACTTAGGCTTCAATTCCTGGCTGCACCTTACCTCCTCCGGGAAGCCTTCTTTGATTGCCCCCTTTCTTGTCTCATATAGTCTCCTCCCCCTGGGCCCTGCCAAATTGCTGGGCCACAGCGGGCTCACTGCAGGACCCAGGGAAGGGGCGGGCACCCCCCACCGGCTGTGCACTTCCTGTGCAGTATTCACTTCATTCACACAGGGAGTCATAATCAAGGGCCAAGAGCCCCTTCGGGCAGAGGTTATTATTCCTACGTAACCAACGTTTTTTGAGGTCACACAGTAACACCCCAGCTGCGCTGGGATGGAAGTCCAGGTGTTCCTACTAGAGTTGGGGTGGAGGCAGGAGGTCAGATGAAGTGACCCCTGAGTGCTGGCCCAGATTTAGTCTACACCCTTTGCCTCCCCCCTGAAGACCTCCCAGCACCACCCTCCCAATGGAGGGCTCACTCCCCATGGCTCTCCCAGGCCCTGCGCACTTCGCTCCAGACCCTGCCTCTGGCTCCCTTCCCTGCAGGTGGCCCCAAGATGCCTGGTTCAGAGCAGCCTGCTGGGTCCCTGCCCCAGCTGGCCCCTGCCCTGCTCCCTTGCTCCCCAGTCCAGACCACCTTGCCTGGGATTCACCCAGGATCCCCATCCAGCGCCCTTCTCTGGCTCTGGGAAGAGCCTGGATTTGGACTTTGAGTCCATTCTTCTCTCCTACCTTTGGGGCAGAAACCATGTGCAAAGCATTGTGCTCATGTCAGACCCAGGGCCTGGATCCACGGTGAGTGGGCCCATCAACAGCTACCCAGACAAAAACATGAGCTAACGTAGTGGAAGCCCAAGCAAAGCATTGTGGGAGCTTGGAGAGAAGCAATGAATGCAGGTGGTGCTAACTGTCCTGCAGAGGTGGCTGGAACGGAGCCGTGAGGGTTCTGACAGGCAGAGGATAGGGCATTGGGTGTGGATCGGTGGAGGGGGACTTCTAGGCCACTCCCCGATTCCACAGGAATCTTCTGTCTTGGATTGTGACCTTCCAGGCAGGACCTGTGTCCTCAGAAGCAGTGCTTCTCAGACTGCGTTGGGGAAGGAGCAGTTATTTATTTTTTAATTCCAATTTGTCATTGACCAATAGTATTATAAAATATAATGCAAAGGGCCCTAGCCGGTTTGGCTCAGTGCATAGAGCGTTGGCCTGCGGGCCGAAGGGTCCCGGGTTCGATTCTGGTCAAGGGCATGGACCACCATTGCAGGCTCCTCTCTGGCCCAGGTCTGGTCAGGGCACATGCAGGAGGCAGCCGACTGATGTGTTTCTCTCACATCGATGCTTCCCCTGGTCTTTCCCTCTCCCTTCCACTCTCTCTAAAAATCAATGGGAAAATATCAAGTGAGAATTTAAAAAAATAAAAATAAAAGTAAAAAATATAATACAAAGGAATGAATAGAAAAATAAAATCAGGCCTACAAAGTACAAGCCCCAATATGTGGTTGTTGGATTCAACAGATATAAAATCACTCTATCAAACTGCTATTAAATATTCTCGCCCTGCTGTCATGGCTCTGTGGTTGAGCGTTGACCTATGAACCCGGAGGTCATGGTTCAATTCCTGGTCAGGGGACATGGCCAGGTTGCTGGCTCGATCCCCAACTGCACAGGAGGCAGTTGATCCAGGTTTCTCTTCATCATCTTTAATGCTTGTATCTCTCTCTCCCTCTCCCTTCCTCTCTGAAATTAATAAAAATATATTTTAAAAAGATTCTAAATGCTACTGCTCTAGAATAGTGTTTTGAAGCTGTAGGGAGCCTGTTAGCTGGGAGGGAAATTAATTCAGTAGTTTGGGACCAACATTTTAAAAACACGAAATAGATTAGAATAGAAAATAGAGTGTCTTACCTGTGGCAGGGGAAGCATGGTTACAAGGAACGTTTATTTCGGATGCATGCACACATACATGTGCTTGTACTGGGTTGAGAGATGAGATGTAGACTGTGCTGGGCCCAGGGCAGCCCCCACACACAAAACAGGGGGCCTGCCTTTGAGAAGGGGGCAGCTGTGCTGGGTCAGAGATAAATTGGGGCCTCAGGGAATGGAATGCATAATGTCAAAAAATATGTGGTAGGACCTGAGCCTGGGACCCGACAAAGGCTCCTCTCCCAGGCTGGGCCAGGAAAGGGCCTGGCTCCGCGGAGTCCTTGATGGAGGGAACCACATGACCCCGTCCGGAGTGCCTGCTTAGCTGTCACCCCCTCTTTTAGGTCCCTGTTGATACCCTGCTCCCACTTTAGGGGTGTACTATAATTTATTAAATCAGTGCTCTATAAGCGAACCCTGGGCTGCTTCCACTTTTCACAAGAATTGTAGCCCTAACGGGTTTGGCTAAGTGGAAAGAGCGTCACCCTGCGGACTGAAGGGTCCCGGGTTCGATTCCGGTCAAGGGGATGTACCTGGCTGTGGGCCCATCCCCAGTGGGGTGTGTGCAGGAGGCAGTTGATTGATGTTTCTCTCTTATCGATGTTTCTAATTCTCTATCCCTATCCCTTCCTCTCTGTAAAAAAAAAAAAAATCAATAAAATATATTTAAAAAAAAAGAATTGTAAACAATTATAAACAACGTGGCAATGAGCATCTCCACACCTCTCTCTGACCACCCCGAACCGGAAGTCCCATCGCCTCCTGCTTCTCACGCCTTTACCCACACATGGTCCGCATTGCTTCTGCTCCCTCAGCTCCCACATGGCTGGGTTTCATGTCTCGGGGCTAAACATGAACCAGAGGACTGGAAAATGTGACCTTCCTCCTCCGGCCACACACCCTTCTTTCTCATAACGACTCACTTGGTTTCCCAGGCTTCCCAAACTCCTCGCTGTATCATAAGGACCCTTTGACTGTAAGTCACAGGAAACCCAACTCAAAATGCTTTAGGCAATACAGAAACTGTCTATTTCACAAGACAGGATCCTGAGGGAGGATGGCTGCAGGGCAGTTAAGGGAATGGCTTCACCACTTCATCAGGCATCCAGGTACTGTCTGCTTTGCTCTCCTTGGTGTCGGCTTGCTCCTCAGGTGCTATAGCCCCCCTCATGACGACAAGGTAGCTGCTGAAGCTCCAGCCATCACATCCAGCCATGATATATCTGGAGGTTGAAGAGGGGCCCTTGCTCTTTGTGGGTCTGTTTCTAAGATCAGGAAAATGTTTGCCTCAAATGCAACCTTATTCTCATCAACCCAAGCTAGGGCACGGCCTCATTCCTCTGTTAACTCTCGGTAGGGAGACTGAGGCTTCCCTGATTGGTGGGCTGTGTGAAGGGGTGGGCTGGGAGAAGGGACAGGGAGACAGAGGCTCAGTGGATCCCTGCAGTGTCCATCCTGGAGGCTGGTGGTCTCCCCAGCGGATAGGGGCTCTGCGTTTCTCAGCCAGCTGGGCACTGTGGCTCCTGCCCTGAGGACTCAGCTTGACTCAGATTCAACCAAAAATCTGTTGTTGAGGGAATGAAACATGGCCTCACCCTTGAGGGTGTCTGCTGCCATGCAGGAGAGGAGAGAGCAGAGCCAGGGGCCAGGGCCAGGGAGAGAAGGCGGCATCTGCTGAAACTGGAGACAGGAAGTGCTCCAGCCCTTCTCTCCCAGGGAGGGAGACCATGAGGAGTCCTGCTCGTGCTGGAACGAACTCGGTGACTGGCTGAGATGACCTTTCAGCCGGCTTCTCCCAGTGCTGGGACCAGCTCTGTGTCAGGGATGGGGAGACTGACGTGCAGGAGGAACAGAGGTAAGGGAGGCATTGACCCCAAGCTAGGGTCCCCTTTGTCCTGGTCCCTGAGTCACAGAGGGCCAGGAAGGGGAGAGCTGTGAGTCAGGAGTCTACCTGGGGATAGAGAAAAACACAGGAAGTGACTCAAGGCTCTAGGGCAGACAGGTGGCCTGCGGTGCCCCAGGACAGACCCTGGGGGAGTTGGCTGAGGGCAAGGGTCCCCTCCCCAGAGGCCGCGGTGCACACCATCATGGCTATTTCTGCCAACCATGTTTCCCACAAACCCTTCCCCTCCTCACCACAGCAGGCCGCCTGCCCACTGGCCCACAAACAGCCGCCAGCTGCTGCAATTCCTGGCTCTGGTCCACCCCCTGCATCCGGGAGGGCTCATCACCTCTGACCCTAGAAGATGGGTCAACCCCCTTGCGTGTCTCCCCCCAGTTCACCTCCCTCTGCCCTCACATCTGGAAGGGAAGGACACTGGAGCCTCTAGAAGATGGGGGTCTTCCGAGCAAAGCAGATGCATCTGTGCACCATGTAGGTCGGGGGCTGTCCTCAGTGAAGGCTATGGCCTCAGGTGGAGTGACAGGTGGGGGGAAGGGTGCGGGGAGCACAAGCCTTTCGAACGAACGAACGAACGAATGGCTGGGTCCTCTGCCGTCAGAGGGGCCTTTGTTCCATCCACTGGAGTTTGGGTTGAGGCCAGGGCCGCAGCTAGCACTATTCTGCCTCCCTTTACCACTGTTCTTTTGCCGTAAGCCTCCTTAGGGACCTCTGAAGGAGGAAGTATGGCCAGGCCAAGGCAAATGAAAACGCATTATTTCAAATATTATTTTACACATGTAGGTTCTATGACTTGTAAGCTTGGCAACTTGCTTTTTCAGTTACTATCTTAGACATTTTCCCATAATAGCATAGGTAGCTTTCTTATTCTTCCTTGTTGCTGCAGAGTAGTTCACTCCACGGATGCACTATCATTTATGTTACCATCCCCCATAAATGAACCTCCGGTTGTTCCCCCAACTTAAAAAAAAACATAAACAATGCTGCAACGAACATCTTTGTTCCTTTACCTTTGGGCGCTTGGATAAATGCTTTTGTGGGATAAAATCCTAGAATTTAAACTACTAGGTCAAAGAACCTGAACATTTACATGTTAGTAGATAAGACCGACTCGCTCTCCCGAATGTAGATTTCCTTCCGTTGAGCGCTGTATGAGCAGCCCGTGTAACCACACCTTCCAAACACCCAGAGCTATGAATCTTCTTCATCTTTGCCAATCTGATAAGGGAAAAACGATGTCTTGTTTTCATTTGCATTTAAAATTGTTAGTGAGATGGAACATTTTGTATATTTTTATTAGCCGGTTGTAATTGTGAGTGACCTGTTTATATCCTTTGCCCATATTGTCTTTTCCTTTAAAAAAAAAAATGTCATTTTTTAATTAGAAAAATGAGCATTTCATCATATGTCTTGCAGGCATTTTTTTTTTCTTATTTTGTCTTTTGATTTTGCTTAGGAAGTTTTAAAAAATATTTTTATGTAGAAGATTTACTAATCTTCTCTGTTATGACTTCTGTTTTATTTCATGACTACGAAAGCCTTTGCTACCTACCTCAAGATCAGGAAAACATTTACACACATTTCCTTCTAGAACTTTTACGGCTTTATTTTTCACAGGTTTTATTTAATTTTTTTCCTTTGAATCTCTGATGCAGCGAAAATTTATTTCAGGTAGGGAATGCAGCTTTATTTACTTTGTTCCAAATATCTGGCTAGTGTCTTAATTTATTGAATGAAATACTCATGTTTATTTGGGTCAGTTGAAAATTTCTGCATTCTTTACTACTGACCTGTATGTTTGTACCAGTTCCATACTATTTTAATTATTGTAGCTGTGTAATATTTTCAAAAGTGTTTTATGGGGCTACTCCTCCCTTGTTAGTTTACTTTTATCCCTCCAGAAATTTTGTGGCTCTTCTTTTATATTTATTTTCCCATGAATTTATAAGCATTTTTCCAATTTATCTCCAAAAATTCCACCAAATTTACAGACGCCGTGTGGGGACACTGACATGGTTACGACGTGACTGACTTTTTATCTAAGAGCCGGGTCTCTCTCTGCCCGCGTGTTCAAGTCCATGTTGAAGTCCCTGCTTTGGGTTTTATAGCTCTTCCCACATTTTCCCTCTGTTTCACGTTATGATTTCATTATCTTTGTGGATGAGACCTTATTTCTGTGTTTAAGTCATCTTGCTTTTAAAAATAGCCACCTTGCTAAAATTCTCTGATTATTAACAAAGTTCTTTGGCTGATTCTCGTGGAATACTGATGCATAGAATCATACCATCCAATGACAATAATTACGCTTTCTCTTTAAAGTATTTGTAGCTCTTATTTTGTTCTTTTATCTAATTGCATTAGGAAGTGCTCCCAGAACAATATGAAATGCCAGTGGCTATAGTTTATGGTGGCAGCTGACAACCTCTTTAATATGGGACTATGTCTAGAGTCTCCCATTAAACATTATGGAGTAAAATGAAGCTCTGTGTTTTACATATTAAGATAATGGGTTACGTTGAGATTCCCTGTATTCGGCCTTCTTATCCTTCTGGAAAGAACCACACTTAGTCTTAATGAATTTTGCTTTTATTACCAGTCCTGATAAACACACTCTTAGCTCAAAACTTCCTCCTTAGTTGATTATTCCTCCCTTGGAAGTAGAGGCATGAACATAGGTGGAGGTGTGAGATGTGTGTGTGTGTGTTTGGGGGAGGGTTGGTGTGTGTGTGTATTTGGGGGAGGGGTGGTGTGTGTGTGTGTGTGTGTGTGTGTGTGTGTGTTTGGGGGAGGGGAAGAGCTGAAGCCCAGGATGTGGGCTCTCAGCTTCCTATCTCCAAGGGAATAGGAACCTACAATCACCCCTCCCCCCAGACTGAGAGGAAACAGCTGATCAGGCGGTAAAGAGGACCAGGGAAAAGGAGGAAGCAGGGGGTCTTGGGAGAAAACCAGGGAATCTTCTGTTTGTCCCTGAGGATTTCCTCTCTCCCCCTCAGGGCCACCTTGAGCCCTAGTCTTTTGGGGGAATATGGTTCTGAACCTTGGGTTCGCCCAGGTATGGGTGGGTGTTTCTATGCTAGGGCAGGGGAGGCATGGCTAGAGGAGTTCTCGGAAGCTGTTAGGTCAAGGAAGATGTTCGGCCTGATCTGGCTATTTCTTAACATTTGGGCTTCACTCAGTAGCTTCTGAGAGCCACAACCACATTGCCCCTCCACCCATCTCCTGCAGGATCCTCAGGGTGTTCTTCTGTCCTAAACAGCTGACCCTGCTCCACCTGCGTCCTGTTTCCTGATGCAGCGGAGGGGGGGGGGGTTCTCTGGCCATGACCCTTTATTAGAAATCTGCCTTCATTATCACATTGGGGAAGTGTTGCTGTGCCCAGGGCTTGCCTGACAGAAGAGAGGGCTGGGGGAGAGAGGACGGAGACTTTCCAGTGTGACCATGACAGACATCGAGGTGGCCAAGGGCTCCTTTGTAGATGATGGGCTGAAGCCAGATGGCTAGAAAGAGGCAAGAGAGCCCCTCAGGTGTCTCCTCCGAGCCGGCCTCCCTCTTCTTACTACACTGCCAGCTCCAGGAGCACAGAAGGAACCCGAATCTCCACGTCTTCCAGGCCCACGAACTCCCTCTGGCCCTTGATTAACCCAGTCATTTAAGAGGAAAGGAGGTGACTCTGTGGCTGTGTTTATATTACCCACATGGTATAGACACGCCCTTACTTTTTTTTCACGAGTGAAGGTCAAGAACATGCAGACAGGTGTGGGGGCAAACTGAGTTCCAGGCAAAGTGAGAAAGAGCCTGGTCAGCCACTGTCAGGAGGCCAGCAAGAGTGGATGTTGGGCACCCTGCCCGGATTGAGTGCAATGACCTCTGGATGCTGATGGGATTAAAGGATTCTGAGTCTTTTCCTGCTACTTTTGGTGCATCCCAAGAGGGTCAGCTGGAGCTAACCTCATTTCCTAGCCACGGGAGGCTGGACTAGAGTGGGGAAGTTGGTCAGCAGGAGCGGCTCCATCAAGACAGTAAGAGCAAAGCAGGTCCCAGCCCTGGGGGAATCAGGACCCTGGGCAGACACTGGAGGAAGGGGCTTGGATAGAAAGAGGCAAGGCAGGCCCTGGAGTTTGGACCTGGGCTTGCAGGATATGGAGGGGGACATGGCAGAATGAGGAACCTTTGAGACATTTGAGTTAGCCTCCAACAGCCACAACCCAAGAGGGCTTTCCTTAGAATCATCTTGCAAAATCACGACGGATCCTTCACTGATGTGGCTTCCTGTGGAAAAGTGAATTCCACTGGCGGGTCCTGCTAAGTGCCCTGGCATGTCTTACTCATTTCCAGCCTTCTCCATGTCTGCACCCGGCCCAGGCCCCGGGGGAGCTGCTGGTAAACGCGTCCCAGATGTGCGGTGTGCGAAGGAGCCAGGAGGGTGACCTGACTGCTTTGGGGAATAACAATGCAATTCCCTTGGCTAGCCTTTTCCGTCGGGCAGACACGAGACCAGAAGAGCTCTCCCCATTCTTTCAAGGCCAGAGACCTCAGGGCTGGCGGGACCCTCTCCACACTGTGCTCCAGGGGACCTCGGGGGTCCGATGGAACCTCCTGAGGCTGAGCAGGAAGGGCTTAGGCACCACCCCAGCCCTCGTCACCTCACCACAACCAAAGGGGACCTCTGCTTTGGTCTGTTGGTTGTGCACATGGGGCTGCCGATTACAGGCGCTTTATGCACTGAGATCTCAACCTGAACCTACTTGGGAAAGGCCCTGGGAGGGCCCAGAGGGCCCTGTACCTCGGCTGTAGGATGCTGGGTCAGAGGCTGGGGTCTTTTTCTTGCTGGCTGTCCTCTGGGGGTCCCCAAGCTCTTGGAGGTCTCTCTCTGGTCACTGCATGTGGCACCCTACATCTCAGAACCAGGAATCGCCCAGAGCATCCTTTTCACACTGTGACTTTCTCTGACTTCCCTTCTGTCACCCCTCTCCTGTCTTCCTCTTTTGCCAAGTCTTTCTTCCACTCCCAGCCGGAGAATGTCCTCCCCGTTTAAGGGCGTGAGCGATTAGATCGGCTCTACCCAGGCACTCTGGGAAAGCCTCTCCACGTTAAAGTTCATAACCTTTCTCACATGTGCCAGGTACCGTACCGTATTCCCAAGTCCCGGGCATTAGCGCGTAGCCATCTTTGAAGGGACCTTGTCACGTGTGTAAGCTTTCAGGCTTTTCTCCAGGCGTACGATCTCTGTGAAGAAATAGTTGCTCGCTGGCAGTTCAATGTCCTCTTCTCCCCCTGGTCTGTGCTTCCCTCTATCCAGCAGGGGCTGGACGCCAGAGCACGACAGTTCTTGGAATCCCCGCTCGACAATGAAAGGCACTTCCGTGAGATCTGATCTGGCAGGTGAAAGAGAAGCATCAATCACAGCATTGTTCTCCTGGCAGCGTGGCTAAGCATGTGGGCTTCAGCCGAGAGGAGATTTGGGAGCAGCCCTCAGGAATTCTCTCTGCATTGGCGCTGAAGTGTCAGGTGTCCTGAAGTTACGGGCAACATCCTAAAGTCCTGAAAGCTAGCAGTGACCCCGACGGCCTTCCACAATGAAACGCCCACAGCTTTGTGTACCCCCAACTCCCTGTACTAAGTCCCTTTCTGCTTGAAACGACTGGATGGTTTCTATGCTCCCAGCCAACTGATACAGGGACCTTGTTGACCGTGGCAATTTATAACCTGTTTGTTTCCACTTAATGGAAGGTCATAACGATAAATCTGTCCACGCAGTTATTCAACATTCTTAAAATATTCAATAAAATGTGGGTTCCCGTGGCTGTGTGCTGGCCCGTCCTACGGATATTTCATTATTTATTTAACCACCCCCCTGTCGTTAGACATCTAGGTTGTGTCCCATTTTCACGTTTATAACCTATGCTGTGAAGGAAGCTCTGTGCACGGCTGAAAGTGTTGACTTAGAATATTATATAATAAGTGTGGTTTTAGTGGCAGGACCTTCACCTTTGGAAAGCTTGTGCGCATGTGTCAGCGAACTCACCTGTGTTCTTCCCGTAGCTGCAGGGCGCCGCACGCCTCTGGTCCTCTCCCCTCTCGGCTGTGCTCCCCTGTCTCCTTGGCTGTTTTCTGTTCATATCTCTGCCCTCTGACCAGTGGCGAGGCCTGGGACTCAGCCCATGCGTGTCTTCTCTCACCTGTGCTCATTCCCTTGGTGAATTAATTTACTCTCGTTGATTTAAATACTATTCGTATGCTGATGACCCCTTCATTTATATCTTAGGCCCAAGCCTTTCCCCTCAACTCCAGATTTGTATATTCAAATTGCCTGCTAACATCTCTACCTGGATATTTGATGGGAAGTCAAAGTCAAAACTAAACTCAGAGCTTGCCTCCAAAGCCAGCTTTCCCCAGTTGTCCCCATCTCAGTCAACGACAACTGCTTTCTCCACGTTGCTCAGAGCAAGTCATCCCGACGCCTGTGTTTCCCGCGCACCCTTTGTCCAATCCACGAGCAAATCCTATTGACTCATGTGAAATACATCCATAATCCAACCGCTTCTCACCAGCCCCAACGTTACCACCTGGTCTCACCATCCATTGGGCCCCCCCATAGCCTCCTCGCTATAAAACTCTCTGCCCCCCCCCACCTCCGCCCATGTACACACTTAGTCTATTCTCAACAGTGGCCGGAATAATTATGTTAAAACACGAACCAGATAATGTTGCTTCTCCACTCAGAACTCTCCAGGGACTCCCATCTCCCTCAGTAGAAGCCACTGTCCTTATAGAGCTGCAGAGCCTTAACCAACTCCCCACCATTGCCCCTCAGACCTCCTCTCCCCACTGTCCAGCCACCAGAGCCTTCTTGCTGTTTCTCAAACATTCCAGGCAAGCGGCTACCTTGAGTCATTGGACCACATGTCCCCTCGGCTTAGACACCTTGCCCAGATGTCCACACGACAGGATCCCTCCTCTCCTCCTCAGATCTCTCCACAGTGTCTTTTTCTCAGGTTGCCACCCCATGTAAAATGACTACCCCTGCCCACCTGGCACTCCCTTTTCCTACTTCACTCTTCTCCGTCTCGCGTTATACCCTTTGTCAAACACATACTGTGTAAACATAAAGTGCATCTGTTTTGTTTATTGTCTGTTTCCTCCCAGTAGAGGGTGGGAAACGTTGTTTGGTTCACTGATGTGTCCCCTAAGGGTACTGGGAACAGCAGGCTCTGCGGAAGCATTTGCCGAATGAGTAAATGAATTGGTATTTTCCTCCCAGCCTACAGCCCCGGAGCACAGGGCTCCAGTGTGGACGGTGTGTGAAGCACAGTTTACAGAGTAAAGCTCACTTCACGGGCAGACCAGCCGGTAGGGATGTGCAGGGGTGAAGAGCATTGCCGCCCTGTGAACCCTTTGGTGCTATGGTTTCCTCATCTGCAAAAATAACCATCTCATAGGGTTACTGTCAAAACGAAATAATTTATGCAAATAACTTGCATGGTGCCTGGGATCCATTAATCACTAAATAATTACAAGCTCATTTCCATTTTTTAGTAGAGGGATTTGAGGCTCAGAAAATGTAAGAATTTGCTAAAGTTACACTGTAAGGGAAGAAGAGTGAGGCTTGAATCCAGGACTTACAAACATTTTTTAAAAAAATCTTCACTTGAGGATAATTTTTAAGTTGATTTTTTTTTTTTAGAGAAAGAGAGAGAGAGAGAGAGAGAGAGAGAGAGAGAGAGAGAGAGAACTTGCTCTGACCAAGGATCAGACCTGAAACCTAGGTATGTGTCTTGCTCAGGAATTGAACCTGTAACATTTTGGTGTATGGGAGGACACTCCAACCAATGAGCCACACCAGCCAGGCAAGAACCTAGGACTCTATCTTTCTGCGCGAAATCAAACTCACGTAAACTTAATTAAGGGCACGGGTGCTCCCCCAAAGTCCCGAGGCTGGAGAGCTGGGGCGTCTCTTCGTTTCTCTCTGTTGTTTGGATCCCCTCCGTGACCCTTTGGCCAGATCATCACTTCACCTTGGTTTGAATGTCTCCAGGCCTGGGTTGCTCCTCGCCTCCAGGCTGCATGTTTCAGAGAGAGGCTTTCGGCTGTTGGCCCTGGCATGTGAGCCAGGCACAGAGAGTGCTCCGCGTCGGTCCTCCGCGTCTGTCCCTGCTCCTACTCCTTACCTGTACCTGCCAGTTCTCTGCAGGGCAGCGGTGTGTCCAGCAACAGCTAGGCTCTCCCTGCTAAGGCGGGCCTGGTGGCATGGCTGCGGCCAGCAAGATGGAAGTAAAGACTCACTGGGGGTTTCCTGATTAAAGCAGGGAGGATTGTCTCCGCCCTTCTCTCTTCTCCCTTCCCCGCCTGACCTGTGGATGTGATGCCTGGAGGCCCAGCAGCCATCTTCTGAGCAGGAGGGGTCAGCCACATGCGGTCTGGAGGGAAGGAGTGCTGAGGAACCGGCTCAGCAGGCAGGTGCATGGATAGCGTCAGGTCAGCCGGCTCAGCGGGCAGGTGCATGGGTAGCGTCAGGTCAGCCGGGGCTTGCTGTTTCCTCTGTGCCTCTCACTGTGTGAGGAAAAGAGACCCTGCGGGTGAAGCCTCGGAGGTCCAGGGTCTGCCACTTGCAGCCTATGCAGCCCTAATGGGTACAGTGACCCAGGGCTCTGCACTCGATGCTCCTCCTTAGGCTGAGCAGCTTGGGCTGGTCCATTCCTCACGAGGCACGAGCTCCATGAAGTGTCCCCGGGAAACAACAGGGGTTGATGCTCCTGTGATGGAGAAATATGTACGGGTTGCAACCAACCACAGGTGGACACGCCTGCAGGGGTCCCGCCGAGGGGAGCCCCCTCTGCTGCACTCACCACGGTGCCCTGAAGGAGGATGGCCTGCCCCCTAGGGTGCAAGATCAGAAAACAACGTGTCTCCCTTCAGGCCTAGCAACTCTGCTTCCAGGGCTTTGCTGTAGACACCAATCAAAGAAATGAACAGCCATTTCCACAGGAGACGCTTCCTGCATCACACACCACGCGTCCCCGGGGGACTAAACGCCCAGCGGCAGAGGAATGGCTCAGTAGGTTGCGGCACACTCGCATGATGGACTAGGGTGTAGCGTAGCGGATGGCTGCCCATGACGGTGGAAAGTTATTGCTGAAAAGAACGAATTGTGCGTCTGCTCAGGGTAGTTCCAGTTTTGTCAAAAATACACACACGACCCTACCTCCCTGTCTCCAGCTCTCTCAGGGGGCGCCCCGTGGCAACCACTGTACTTCTGCTGCCTCCCCACCCCAAATGGTGGCCTAGAGGGCAGGGAACCGTGTCTTGCTCTCTGGGGTCCACGGGCCTTGCCAGGGCCCCTGCACAGAGCAGGCACCCAGCAGACATTCGAGGACTAAGTGCATTGGCAACCAGGCTGGATGCCACTCACTGCTCCCAGAGAGAGTCTGAGGGGGCGGGGGGGGGGGACCTCCAGCTCTTGTGCTTCCTACTGCTGACCTCTCCTCCTGCTGCTCTGCCAGGCCCTGCAACTGCAGCCAGGTGTCTTCCAGGCCAGAGGTGACGGTCCCCATGCCTGGCAGCTTGGCAGCCTCACCTGGGGCCTCCCTCCACGGCGCTGAATGAGAAGAGCACCTTGGGTAGAGCACCGGGGAGGGAGGTGCCGGGTGAGGCTGTGAAGGCGGGGGCCAGGCTGCCTGCAGCCTCTGTGAACTACCCGTCAGGTATAGCGAGGAATGGGGCCCAGTCACCACCCTGAGAGTAGGTGTCAGCTGCTGCCGGCCACTGCCAGCTGCAAAGCTACCAGCCCCGTACCGTTTTGCTGCCCCTGAGGCAGCCCTGGAAGAGCAGCCATTCCCTTCGCGTGCACGGTGATCACGAGCGTTAACATGATGGGAGAAGCCGCACAGGCCAGGCCCTGCTCACAGGCTTTCCCCGGATCCATTCCCTCAGTCCCCGCAGCCAGCTGCGAGCTGGTACAGCACCTACCCTCCGCCTTTCACAGGCACCAAGAGCTGAGCTAGCCCCTCCCAGGTCATACCTGGGCCGAGGACAGCGTGGGGGCCCTGTCTTAGGCAGCCAGGGCAGGGGCCACCCCCTCTGCCCCACCGGGCGGGAGTTGTACATACATGTACCTTCCCTGTGCTTGGGGCCCGTTCTAGAAACTGGAAAACAATAAAATATGGATAAAAATACCAAAGGAATAAGAATCTTAAAAACAGCAGGTTCCTTTCCACACTGCCGTTCCCAGATCGGTCTTGGGTGGGTGCTGCTCCCATCCTAGTCCCTTCTGCCTGGCCTTGTCCTTTCGTCTCATCCTTCAGAAAACCTTCCCCTCGTCCCCAAAGAACCCCAGCTCTCTCTGGTGAAATTGCATTAGGACCCGGACCCGCTTGCCTGGGCTGCCGGACGTGGGGACGCAGGCAGGCATCTTGCAGGCGAGGCAGGGGCAATGGAGACAGATGGCAACCGGAGGGAGATTTGATTACCTGCCTCTTCCCAAAGCCAATCGGCCGGTAACTGCGTTAGGGCCCATTATGGCGAGGCTTCCTCTCGGGCACCGCTGGAGATTCGGTTTGTCTGTGACTCGTTACATCCATCGGAGCCCGGAAATGGATGAGCCGGGCCCCGGTGCGGAAGTCTAGGGCGGAGGGAGGCGGGAGGCGGCAGGAGATGAGGACGGTGGGGACAGGTTGGGGAGCAGGCCAGCCAGGGCCACGTCAGCTCAGGGCAAGGGGAGCCTGGTGAGACGAGGGAGAGAAGATGGGGGGAAGGCGGGGCCTAGCGGCCTCAATTGCCAGGCTGGTTTAGACGCAATCTGCGAGGCCGGTTCAGAGGGAACGGGTAACAGGGAGCCATGATAGGCTCTGGAGTAAGGGAGGCGCCGGGTAAATGTGGTTTTGGAGAAGGGGAGCGAGGGAGCATGGCAAAAATCCGGCAAGACGAGGACAATGGGCAGCCCTCGTGTCCGTCCCTTTGAGGAGTGCAGAGGACGGAGCCAGGGCCTGGGCTCACCGGGTTCAGACAGAGGCAACGCGAAGCCGGCAGACACGTCAGCCGCGCGCTAGCCCCGGGCCCGTGTGTGTGAAGTCTCAGTCCCTGAAGCGGACCTGGAGGGCATCTGCGTGTCACCGTGGCCGTGGCCGTGTGAGGAGGGTGAGTCACGGCCGGGCTCACACAGCGGAGTGGAGGTCCCACGGGCCTCTCTTGATGCCGGTGCCGCTGAACCACTCGGTCTCCTGCGGCTCGAGTCAGAGGCAAGACGGGCCCATTCCTCTCTCTCCTCCAGGCACGTGGAACTCAGAGCCACAGGGCCATCGTTAGCCGGCCCCTGTGCACCAGGCACACGTATCACACACACCCTCTCTCTTGGCGGTCAGACTCGGTCCTCCCTGGACACGTGAGGAAGTGCAGGCAGAGAGGTGGCCGGCCTGCCCAGACCACACAGCGAGCGCATGGGAGGGCCGGGCGAGGGTTCCAACAGGAGCCTGTCTCGTTCCCTCACTTCACTGCACCCCCTTCCCAGACGCCGGCTCCTGTATTCCCGGACTGCGCTTACTCTAATCCTGGGATTGGGAAGGAGGGGAACTGGCAGAGCAGCTCAGAACAAGCTGTTCGGTGTGGAAACTTTCTGAGCGTCTTCAGTCCTGTCTTCTCATTTCCTCTCTTTTACATCCCAGAGCTCCGCCTCTCCAGGCCTGAGCCCCAGGGCCTGGGGGAGAGGGACTATGGGCAGGGCTGGGGAGGGTCCAGGGCCCATGGGCGCATGGGCTGGGGCCAGGACCAGGCTGCAGCCCTGGGCTTCCCATCCCTGGCTCTACCAAGGAGGAAGTGAGCAGGGCGAGGGAAGGGGGCCCCAGTGAGCAGGGAGCATGTCCTTGCAGGCAGCCCAGAGACTCAGAGGAGAACCAAGAATGACTGGGTCTCAGTGCAGCCCTAATCCCTCTGCACACACTCGCTTCCCTAAGGATTTTCCCTTTAACTTTCCCAGCTCAGAGACCATAAATGGAGCCTTTGGGGTAGGGTGAGAATGGGTGATGGGGAAGCCCAGGAGGCTTGCCATGTGAAAAGACAAACAAATGGGTACACATGTTTTTGACATGGCCCTCCCCCCAGGAAGAAGCCAGGAATACCTGCCTTCTGACTATAGGACCAGCAGGGCCCCTGACCAGCCAGCTGTACGATCAAAAGGTTTTCGCTGACTATCTCTGCTAGTTTATTTACTGTTCCCATGTTCTCAGAATAGGAGACCCCAAAGACAGGAACCGCATGTGTCTGGCACAGGAAATCTCACGTTGGTGAGTGTAATTATTGTGGTGGGGTGGACAGTAACAGTGGCGATCACGGTGGTGGAGGCTATGGTGGGCGTGATGACGGCGGCAGTGAGGGAGTGATGGGGTGCCCATGATCATGGAAACCGGGGGATCATGATGGGAGTGGGGTGGAGATTGAGGGGTGGGCATTGCCACCTGATACACCTGGGTTCCATCCCAGCCCCAGCTCCTCTGGCAGTCACTTGTGTGAGCCTTTCTCGGCCTCGCTTGCCTCATCTGAAAAACGGGAATAAAAAGAGCTCCTGGGGAGTTCAGCGCTCCCTGGGGTGGGCACGGACTCCCCCAGTTCTCGGGCTTTGGGGTTCTTTGATCTCTCCATCTGCCCTGGCTCCTCCTCTTCTGCCCACAGACTTCCTCCAGTCGTTTTACCGGCTCTTCCCTTAATCACCATTCAATTCCTTCCTTCGGAGCCCCACACATTCTAAAAAAGAAGTTTGTACACACTGCCTCTGCTTCCTGGCCTCCCACTCGCTCCCTAACCCCTTCTCAGTAGCCTGAGGATCCAGAAACTAGGAAACTGCTCTCAAAGTCAGCAGAGGCTCCCCCCACCCCCCACCCCCACCCCGCCACACACCCAGGCCTCAGCTTCCGGGAGAAACTGGCCCTGCGACCCCCAAGTCCTCAAGAGCCTCTTTGAGGGCCTTCGAGTCCTGCATGTCCCACCTCCCCTCATCTCATTCTGCCTCCCTCTGCCCCCAAAGATCAGTGCTCTGATGCCTCCTCCGCGCTCTGCGCACTCTCCACCGGGGTCATTTATCTGCCCCGGGTCTGAGTCCAGTCTGCACAAAGAGCTCCCAAATCCATTTCTCTGCTTTATCAGATCGCCCGCTAGAGCCCACTCTGACCACTGCCTGACCTCCCGCTGGCCTCTCTCCAGCCTGTTCGGCACTGGCCGTCGGCGCACACTCACACTCACGCTCTCCCCGATCTACACGCTCTCCCCTCCCCACCCCCCGGACTCCTCATCCCTTCCTACAAATTTCCACCCGTTCACCAGTCCTGTCAATTCTCCCCGGTCACGGTTCTTTAAAAAGGAACACAGAATTTAATTTTATTTTCAAAACACGGACACTTTGGTCCTTTAACATTTATTATCCTGATTAACCCTCGTCGGTATTAAGGCCAATAAATTATGTAAATCTTGGATCTTTTCTTTTAACTTAGAAAAATAAACTCTGTTATGACAACTCATAACATGTTAATCTGTGTTATGTAAACTGTTGGTTTTAAAAAGAAAACACCCTTTTAACACTGGTGCACATGTCTCGGAAACTTCCTACACTTCATTTGCTTGCTTTCAGAAACAGCATCTAAGTTTCTGATTCACCTCCGTCCCGAAGGCAGCTCGAAAAACTATACATTAAAAAAATGAAAGCCAAACAAAAAAAAACTGTTTGAAGATCTGAGTGCTAATAAGAGAAATAAGGTCGTGGGGGAAGTCTTGGGCTGCACATGGAGAGGACCAGGGTCAGGGAGGGGAGCCTGCCTTCTGAAACTTTTTCCTTTTTGAAAGGAGGAAGCAAGGAGAGGCCGGAAGGTTGGTCCGAGAAGATGGTCTCCTGGAGATGGTCTCCTGGGGAGAAGAGACAAGGCCTATTATGAGAGACGTTTGGTGAACCCTCTTGCTTTGGGCTGGGACCCCCAGGAGCTGCACCGGAAGTAGGCAGCTTTCACAAGGGCTGCCGCTCAGCTTTGACTCAGCTCAATTCCCGAAACTGGATTAAGGTGACTCTATGTTGCTAGTGCTGTCAGACTCTTGTAAGTCCTCTCTGCAAGAAGTTATCATCCTGGTGTTAGATGTTTCTACAAATGATTTTGCAACTATAATGTTCAGGGCACATACACACACAACCTGGCAAAGAACAAAGCTCCCTCAAAACCCCAGAACTACAAAAAACCAGACACGTGATGAGACAAGACAATGTGAGCAGATATGTAAGGTAACATCCTCTCTAGATGTTGGAGTTATACACGCAGATTTTAAAATGTTTTTAAATACAATGTTTATTAGCATGACCGAGGCGATACAAGACATGATTAAAAAAATCAGCAGAGAATTAAAACTCTGTGTTTCCTAAATGGAAATTCTAGAACTGAAAATTATAATATCTGATACTAAGAATTCAGAGGATAGGTTTAAGAGCATATTGCACAAAGGAGAACAAAGAATTAGTTAATTAGAAGCGAGATGAGAAAAAATATCTAGAACGAAGCGTGGAAGGGTAAATGAAAGGAAAATACAAAAGAGAGTTGAAGAGACCAGAGGAAATAGTAGAAGGTTTAAGAGAATGGGGCAGAAGCAATATATGAAGGGATAATGGCCGAGAACTTTCAAAAACGGTTGAAAGACATCAATAGTAAGCCTCAAGAATCTAAGTCAGCGAAAAGGAAAAGGAATCTACACAGAGGCCCATCAGAGTAAAACTGTGGAGCATATATTTCTAATAGAGCAAAACTAAAAGCTGAAAATCAAAGATAAGAAGATCTGAGGAACAGAGAAAGACACAGATTGCCTTCAAAGGGGGCAACAATTAGATATACAACTGATTTCTTAATGAAAACAATGAAAGCCAGAACACATGGAATTCTTCAGAGGACTGAAAGGAAATAATGCCAGTTTACTCAGGAAAAATGACTCAAGAGTGAAGATGAGATAAATACATTTTAAGACTAATAAAAACTGAGAAAATTGATCACCAGCAGACTCACATTAATAGAATTCTTTTCAGGCATCAAGACACCGTCCCAAAGGAAAGGTCAGAGATGTAGGAAGGAATGAAGACCAATGAAATGGTAAACATATAGATAAAATAAAATAACATTGGCTGTATAGAAAAATAATAATAATATTATAGTGTTTGGGGGAAGTTAAGATGTGAAGATCCCTACTACATTTGGGAGAAAGAGACTAAAAGAATGAATTAGTATTAGGATTTGTTAAGAATTCATGCTGTAATCTCTGGGTAGCTACCAAATAATTGTAAAGGAGTAATTTCCAGATTAGTAGAGAAGGATAACGAAATAAGGTAATCCTAACAGGAGGCAAAGAAAAGAGAAAAATAGAAGCACAAAATAAGCAAAACATATAAAAAAAGCACGTATAGTGAGATGATAGATATAAACCCAAATATAAAATAATTTTATTATGTGTAAAATGATTCCATTTTCTCATCCACAGGCAAAGATTTTCAGCTTAAAATTTTTTAAATTGATTTTTATAGAGAAAGGGAGAGGAGAGAGAGAGAAACACTGGTGCGAAAGGGAAACATTGATCCCTCTTGCACACCCCTTACTGGTGATCGAGCCTACATCCCGGCATGTGCCCTGTGATGCCCAACCAACTGAGCCACACTGGCCAGGGCTATTTTCAGCTTTTCGGACTGGTTTGGACAAGAACCAAAATTCAACTATACACTGTTTACATAGATGTACCTGAAATATAGAGACAAAGAAAGAGAAAGCATGAGAAAAAAATATAACACACAACACTAACTAAAGCAAAAAGCTAGTGTAGCTATCTATAATAATGAAAGCATAATATGCTAACAACCTTCCCGATGAAGCTGGGGCTGCGAGGGAAGCATGGTCCTGGGTGCCAGAGGGAAGCCAGGGCCAGCAGCCGGGGGATGATTTTCGTGCATCGGGCCTCTAGTATTAAAATAGAACTAGATTTTAAAGCAGTCCAAGTTATAAAGGGAGATACTAGGAAGATACAATAATTCTACATTTGTATGCACCTGATAACTTGGTATCAAAATATATAAAGCAACATCGACAAAACCATATTATTGTACTTTAGATTCTTTCTCTGCCTTCCTGGGTCATAGAAGCTAGGCGTTTTTCTGTCAAGGCTCTCTCAGAAATACCTTATCTGGCTCACTTATGGAGTCATTTTTAGACAAGAAGCCAACCTTGCTAACTCACTCCACCTTTACGTAAAGATGTGTGCTGCAAATGCTATTGCTGCCTTGCCCCATCTTATAGGTACTCACTGTTTGTCTACATGGCAACTTGGTACCTTCCAATTGCATGCTCACGAGGCCTTTTCTGGCTGTAGAGACTGCTCTTACGTGGGGGGCATCACAAAAGTGCCAGAGAGTTAATATTCCCCGGAGTCAATACATAAATACCCCAACTCTATTGCTTTTCAAGGATTCACTCAGACATATGTTTTCTCTAGTGTCTGCCAGAGATCTCCAGCAAGATTGATCTCCAGTTGCCTACAGGGGTAACTGGCTTCATATAATACACTAGAGGCCTGGTGCACAAAATTTGTGTGTAGGGAGGTGGAGGGGGCAGGGAGCGGGTCCCTCAGCCCAACCTGCAGCCTCTCCAAACTGGAACCCTGCATGGGATGTCCAACTGCTGGTTTAGGCCCTATCCCACAGGCAGTTGGACATCCTTCTTGTAATCTGGGACTGCTGGCTCCTAACTGCTCGCCTGCCTTCCTATTTGATCGCCCCTAACTGCTCACCTGCCTGCCTGATTGCCCCTAATTGTCTCTGTCTCAGCCCCTACACCTAAGACCCAGGCTTCCCTCCTCTGGCTGGGACCTGGGCTTCCCTCCCTCTAGCTGGCCACAGGCACCTGGGACTTGGGAGGGGGGGTCCCCTCTGCCTAGCCTGCCCCCTCTCACAGTCTGGGAGACCTCAGGGGATGTCCTACTGATGGCTCCCCAAGGGGAGTAGGCCTAAGCCGCAGTCTGGCCTCCCTCTGTGGGTGGAGACTGGGCCAATCAGGGGAAGGCACAGTCCCCATCACCCTGCCACTGCTGCTGCCTCTGGCCTACCTCTGTGGGAGGCAACAGGGTGATTAGGGGAAGGTGCCATCCCCATCACTCTGCTGTTGCTGCCACTGCCAGCCTCCACAGTGGCCTGACCTTGGGCCTCGCAGCTGCCGCCATGGCTGCCTGCCTTTGGCCCTTGCAGCCACTGCAGCTTTGTCTGGAAAGATGTCTGGTCTAATTAGCATATTACCCTTTTATTAGCATAGATGATTTTGGCCACCTTCTCTTTCCTATATGATTTCCCCACACCCCTGTTATTCCTTAATATCATCTTCCAAATAAACTGTATTCAAATCCCTTTCTCAGGTCTACTTCCAGGAGAGTTTAGACAAGATCATATCCTTAGTTAAGAACCTCACTGACCCCCACTATGTGGCTTGGCTGTGTGATGGTCTCCTGTCCCTCACCCCATCCCCTTGATGTTGTCACCATCCTTAACCTCATCTGTGTTTTCACCTGGACTGTTCGGATAGCAGTTTCCTGCCCCATAATTTCCTGCCGTTGCTTCTCCACAGGCAGCTGTAGTAACCCTCCTAGTAAGCACATAGGTCGTCACTGTACACCTTCTACTCTGCTATTGCCAGTGGCCTCCATGGACATAGCATAAAATCTCAATCCGTTAGTGGATTTTGAGAACAGATGACGTTGAGATCCTCAGGGACGAGAACTGCTGGGCTCCGCTCATTGAACCGCCTAGAAAATACATTGGCCGTGTAACTTGGGGCCAGTTCTTTATCCTCCCCGGATCTTAGTTACTACAATTACACAGCAAATACTGTTGACTAGAATCAGTGTTTCTCCAAGGAAGGAAGGGATGCAGGTCCTCATTGTGTGGCCTGACCTGTGCCTTGCGGACCTTCAGCATCTCCAGCCCCAGCACCCAATGCCAGAGCACCTGCCATCACTGCCACAGTGAGAGATGGAGCATTTTCAAACACTCTGGGAGCGTCTACACCAGACGGGGCGATTCCTTAGGACTCCCAGCTTAGAGACTTCGGAACCCTCTGCTTGGAGTGTAAGGACCCTGGTGGCCCAGAACCATGTACCAGTATAGGCCTGGCCAGTGGGTCAATGATGGGAAAAAGCTGGACCCAAACTAGAGGCGATGCCCAGTCTGTGTCCTGGCATCCGAGGACAGAACTAGTGTCCAGTGTCCCAGCTTTCAAAGGGGCACAGAATCCTGGATGGCTCTGGCTGGCCTCACGGTCTCAGGCGTTTCAGTCTGCCTGATGGACAGGAGTCCAGATGGCAGGTGAGGTTTCCAGGGATGATGGGCCACCCATAGCAGGACTCAATGGCAGGGGGCCACTGGGGCTGGCAGGGCAAGGACTGGGGCTTGAGATGCATCCCAGGCTATCAACGGAGGTAGAATAATACATTTAAAAAGTCCGTTTTCTTGTTCAGGCCATCATAGGCAGTTGGGTGGGGTGGATGGGGGACAGCTGTGACTTGGGGAGCAGGAGAGGGCTGGACACTGCCCGCCAGGCATGGGGGCAGTGGTTATAGGCAGCAGCATGGTATGACAGTCCTCCTGCTGGGGGAGGCGGCCGACATACCTGGTTGTAGACTGGATGGTGAGGTGGGTGGGGCGGTGCAAAGAAAGTTGGCTGTCATGAGAGAGGAAAGATGGCCGGGGCAGCCGAGAGAACTTCTCAGAGGCGGTTAGTGTCCGGGGCCCTGTGTTGCTCAATGATGAGAGCTCTGGGTTTTCAGGAGATTCTGGGAATCGTTTTATTCACTGATGAACGGAGTCAGCCGTGCAACAAGCACCTCTGGGGCTGGAAAAAGACCACCCCTTCCTGTATGTGTTCTGGAACCATAGTCCATCTGGTGTGAGGTGTCAGAGCTTTGGTGACTGATAAAGAAGGAACTTGGAAGGAGAAGAATTTGTCAATATTTATCCAACTGGGTCCAGGGGAGGCTGCTCTGCGCTGAGATGAGTCGATTGGCCTCCAGCAAGTGATGTAGGCAGGGTAGAGGTCAAGGGAGGAGGAGGGCCAGAGAGGACGGTGCCAGGCACTGTTGCAGGATCCCACGCACACAGCCACCTGGTGAGGTAGAGGCTCTGACTTCCCCCAGAGCAGAGGCTGCTCTTGAATTCAGAAGGGCAGCCCTGTGCCCACTGTGTCCTGAATGGATCGTAGTTACTACGATTGCACAGTAAATACTGTTGACTAGAACTCAGCCCCCATGGTAAGGCCGTACCTCAATTTGCCGTAAGCCTGGCCAGCTACTTGGAATCTACTCACCCTTGGGTGAACTGATAAAACCAAATTTTTGAACTTTGCACGGCAAGAACCAATTTGGGGTCGCCACCAAGCACCTAAGAATGTTAGCTAACACGTTCTGAGTGCTGTTATGTGGCCAGCACTGCTCTCAGCAATGCAGGCCTGTTAACTCATTCAGTCCTAATACCAACCATTGATAGTCCCATTTTGCAGATGGGGAAATAGAGGTATGGAGAGGTGGAGTAACTTGCCAGCGGTCTCGTAGCTGATAACGGGCAAATCAGGATTCAAATCTAGGCATGCTGGCTCCAGAAGTCTGGGGAGGGGCTGCCTGAAGCAGATTGTCACCCTCCCTCCACCCCCAGAGTTAAGGGCAGCTGGATTTGGGCCCCCAAAGTCTGCAGTCAACTTCTGGCCGCACCCCCATTAGCTATGTGACCTGGAACACATCCTTTGCTCTCTGACTCCCCGTTTTCTCCCTGGTTGAATGAGAGGGTTGAACCGCATGATCCCAAGCTCGGTTCCAGCTCTGACATTTCCAGAGACTTCATCAGGCTAAAATAAGCAGCGAGAGGGACGCTGTGGTTGGAAAAGGGCAGCCTGGGACGTGCGTGCGTGGAGGCCAGGAGGCTCTCCGTGGCGAGGGGGCGTTGAGGCTAATTATGAGGCCTGAGCTCAGGGGGGGCCACTTTCTCCCTCCGTGCCCACAGCTGCCTGTGAGTCATGGGCCTGTCATCGGCCGCAGCAGGGCCGCTGGAGACAGGCAGGTCCCGAGCGTGGACAGAGGACAAGTCCAACCTAGCCCCAGCCTTAGAGCCCCAGGGGGCTGCGTGCTCTTCCCAGCCCCCGTCTAGTCCCCAGGAAGGCGTTCCATTTCCGTTTTCCTTAGCAGAACACCCCTTTCTCTCACCCCTTTGCCACTCCTGGCCCCTGAGGGCTCACCTCACAGGCCGGGCACCTCCTGGATGTGGCGGAGGGGGGGAAGAAGGGGGGGATAGAGGCAGGTTAAGACACAGTCCCTGCTTTCAGGAAGCTCATGAGGACGGGGAGACAGGGGGGTCCTGAGCCAGGGCACTTGCTGCCTGTCCATCCCCAGCCTCTGCAGACCAAGTCATGGCCAAGTTTCTCCTTCCCAGCCTCAACCCTGAAGAGAAAATGGTCAGAGAGGCATTGACCTCAGGACAGACGTATGCTAAGGGAGTTACCCCCTGGGAAAATGGCCCGAAGGAGGTTGAAAGTGAGCTCTTCGGGAAGCTGGGAGGGGAGTCAGGACTCAGTTGCTCCCAAGACAACTCTTCCTCATCTGTCGCTGGACGGCTTAGCAATAGATGGATGCTTTCCTGTCGCTCTCTCCTTCCCCTCTCCTTCTTTCCCTTCCTTCCTCCCTTCTTCCCTCTCTCCCTTCTTTTTTTATTCATTGGTTCCTTTCTTCATTCAAATAACAGCACTTCTAAGAAGTGTTCCTCTTGGTTCTGCTTAAACTCACCCCGAGAAGCTCAGTCTTCTGAGCAGCTGTGACCACCTGACTTTGAAAACCTAACCACTGCCTAACTGTGGCTCAGTTGTTGAGCATCAGTCCATGTACCGAGAGGTTGCGGGTTTGGTTCCAGGCCAGAGCACATGCCCGGGTTGCAGACTCGCTCCCGGGTGGGGGTTGTGCAGGAGGCAGCGGATCCATGTTTCTCTTTCATTGATGTTTTCTCTCTTTCCCTCTCCCTTCTGACGGTTCTGACACTGAAGAACCAGTTTAATCCTCCTTAATTTTATTTCACTTTTAAAAATTGATTTCCGAGGGGAAGGGAAAGATAGAAACATCACCGATGAGAGAGGATCATTGATTGGCTGCCTCCTGCACATCCCCCACTGGGGATCGAGCTCACAACCTGTGCCCTTGACCGGAACCGAACCTGGGATCCTTCAGTCCACACTGAACCAAACTAGCTAGGGCTAATCCTCCTTTATATGGCAGCCCTCAGAGTGTTCACGGCACGCTCAACTCCCCTGCCCTTCCTCCTTGCTCTCTCTCTCCTCTGTAGACATTTATTGAGCTTCTACTGTGTGCGAGGCACTGGGAAAGCAATAGCAAGCAGCAGCACTACCGGCTGAGCTTCACAGTGCTTACAGTGCAGAGAGAGACACTGCAGACAGACGATGGGGAGGAAACTGAGCTGTCTGGCAGGTAAGTGTCCTCCTGAGGCGGGGCAAGGAGGTAGGAGAGCAAATCCAAGTGAGACCCAACCCAGGAGAGGCTGCAAAAGGCTTCCCCGAGGAAGCGGTGCTTTCGCTGACATGAACATGCGGGACGTAACGAGTGGAGGAGGAGCAGGAAACTTAGCAGTGGGGGACACGGCACACAGAGGCCCCGGCTACAGGGTGAGACTCCCAGGCACCTAAACATCCTTGTGGCAGTTCCCTACCTAAGGGGGTTTCTGGACCCTCCCCACCCTACCAGGCTCTTTGTCCTTGTCCCCTTCAAAGGGAGACAGATTCCCAGGTCTGGACCCAATGCCCCTGGAGGGTCTGGCCAGCTCCACGCCTGGGGACCACCCTCTCTCTGCCCAAATCTGCACATTTGTTGCTCCATGAGTAAGGTGACCAGACGTCCTGCTTTTGGTGGGACAGTCTCGATTTTTAACCATTTGTCCCGCGTCCCACAGCGTTTTAAAAAAGTCCCGATTTTTGGAAAGAGACATATGTACTACTCTTTGTAATATTTTAATTAATAATAATAATAAAAAAAGAACCGCCCCGGTCAATGGTGTCCCACTTTACCAGTGTTAAAATCTGGTCACCTTATCCATGAGGGACGAGTCCCTTTCCAGGAACCTGCAGCTGGAGCTTACAGGTGAGGTCCCCGCCTGCGTCTGAACAGATGAGGGTCATCTCCCTTGAATGGCCTGTTCACGCCAGCCCTGCAGGGTCCGTTCCGAGTCTGGATTCTGCTGTTGGCTGCAACGCCCAAGGCTACACTCCCTGTGCAAGGAGCCCACCCACCCCATCGTGTCCTGTCTGCTTCTCCTAGACGTGGACAAGGGGCCAGCAGGCCAGGCCTCATGGCATATGGAGGGGAGGGGAGGTAAGGGAGCGGGTAAGGGGCTTGAGAACCTGGGAGGCAGCTGTGGAGAGGCACCTGCCTTGGAGCTCTAGAAAGAGGTGCCTAAGGCCTGAGGCCTGAGCTACACTGGGCTCATGCTGCTCTGGTCTCCCACCCCTGTCCTGTGCCTTTTTCCAGGCCCTGTCAGCACAGACAGCGAGGTGGGGCCAGCTGCATGTGTGTTTGTTCATGTGTGGTCTGCACATGCCTGTGTGTGTGGAGTGTGCACGTCATGTGGATGGTCTCATCTGGCCTTGCTGTTGCTGGTGCCCACATTTTGCCCTGAGTAACTTCTTCACTCAGGGGTGGCAAGATCACGAGACCCTTCAGGGGGCCCCAGCAGACCTGCCTTGCCTACCAGCCACACTAGGTGGCTCCGTCTGCCCTCCTGCCCGCCTACCTGCCTGGAGGATCCTCACACACCATCCCAGCCCTGGCAGGGAGCGGACCCGGCAGCCAGGCAGGACCCTTCCTCAGCCCTTGACTTCTGCCCACAGGTCTCTTGGCTACTGGTGCCACCACCCCACCAGGCGCCCCCCCTCATTTCCCGTCACCCCTCCTCATCCTTTCAGATTCAGCGTAGACTTGGACTCCCCCAGGAGGCTCTCCTTGACCCTCCCCTGTGCTCTCACAGACTGTGGGATCCAAGAGGGCAGGGCCCACACGGGATTTATTAGTGTTTCAGAGGCTAAAATTCAATCCTCTTGTTCAGTGAATGAAACAATAACCTCCGTGGGCGCCACATTTCTTATCTGTGGGATGAAAATAATACTATGTGACAAGCGGATTCTGAAGAGGCCGTGGGGGAGGATGTAAGAGCATTTCCTATCGCCGTGCTGGACATACAACAGATGCTCCAGAGACATCCTCCTTTCCCTGCCCTTTCGTGCTGACAAACACACACTCCTCTCTGTTTAAAAATACTGTACATTTTTGGAGTCCTCTGGCCCCCAAGCATGCCTGACTTCTTGTAGCCCAGGTCTCCGCCCAAACGCCGCCTCCTCACAAAGACATTTTTGACAACCCCATCTAAGATGCCCTCCCACCCCAACACCCTGCACTCTCAGAGTCATCTTATCGCAGAGTGGGCTTTGTTCTTTCTTACGGGGTCATCTGTCTTTCCCTCCAGAAAGCCAACTCCATGAGGGCAGGGACCGAGGCTGACTCCATCTCTGGGGCCCAAGTCCAGAGCCGGGCCTGGCACAGAGCAGCCATCCAGGAGTTCCTAGGGCCACGGCTGTGACGTCTCTAGGGGACAAATTCCAGAGCGTGTGTGTGTGTTTGGGCAGGGGATGGTGAGGGAGCTCTCCCCCTCTCTCATTGTACATCTCAGGGAGGTGCTGACGTGGGAGACTCCCGAGGGAACTGGGAACAATGGTCTCTGTGGGGGCAGCGCCTTTTTGCCTGGTGACCCCTGCCCAGCCTCAGCAGGGTTACCCAGTGCTGAAAGCACTCCCTCTACCAGTTCAAGCCCCCCTCCCTACCCTGTTACCCCCCTCAGCCTTGCCCTGCGCCCTAGACCTGGGTGGCCCACAATCATGCTCCATTCTCAGAGCTGTCAGCACCCCCAGGTCTAGAGCTCCCAGCGCTGGCAGGTCCCCAGAATGTCTGCACAGGGAAGGATTCAGGTTCTGAGGTTTGTAAAGTATGCACTGCAGAGTATGCTGCGTGCACACACGTGTGAGCATACATGTGTGAGCGTGTCCAGTGA